>JAYKTE010099368.1:0-13832 GCA_036873565.1 Xipholeptos notoides
CATAGCTGGAGGGAATGTGGGGATTCATACCTTTCCCAACAGTATTAGTACGAATATGAACGCAAACGGAAGGACTGGGATTCAAACTTGCGTCCTACGATTTCGAGGTCCGACTCTCTACCGATTGGCCCAAATCGACTCCCCCTTGGTGTCTAGTACTGCGGTCTCGTCTCATCTTGTTACGGGATCCTGTCTTGTTCCAAACATAAGATTACTAGCCAGATACTGTCAAATGATCTCGAAGGAGACATTCAGTGTGAAACACTCTGTGATCCCTTCACGATGAACAGTTCACTCCGCATCGACCCCCAATTTGACCTGGTGACAATTGATCTACTGACCTGAAAGTTCAGTCACCAAGTCCAATCAGCGTTATAGGAAAAATATATATTCTATGCTGTATCAATTAGTAGAGGGGCACATGGTCGGGAGATATAATATTATACTATTACACTTCCTTAAGCTGAGTTTACGTGAACATGTCCTGGCAGCATTTATTTTCACACACATTTTAAATTAAAATTATATAATCTGATAGACATTCTAATTCAAAATCTTCATGTGGCCTGTTTTATGTTAGTTTAATTAGAACAAAGCAGCTATAGCCTATACAAAGCTATAGAAAGCTAGAAGTTTTGTTTACGCTAACATTTAAACTAAATCTCGTAAAACCGAACTAGACAGTGGCAGAAGTCAGCAAGCCATAATATAAATCCAGCTTTTTTCAATGAATGTATCATTAAGCAATATTATTCGGCCTCCTAGGTGTTTGAATATATGTAAAAAAAAACAACTCGAATTGTTAAACAAAGTATATAAAGAATTTATCTTCTTTTTTTCGCAAGAAATCGTAAAATATACAAGAAAAATAACGTAAAGCCGAGACATCCGGTAACAAGTCGGTGGGACGCGAATTGCTCTTCACCGTTAATCAAGACACAATAAATTAAAATGATGCAAAAAGTATTTTATAGAAATATAAAATGAAATACATGTACAAATAAATTTGAATCACTTCTTTCTTAGCTGGAAAATTTTTCTTTTTTTTTCTAACTTTTTCTCTTCAACTGTGTCTTTCTTTGAATTATTTTATTTGAAATATAGATTTCCATACTTTTTTAAGATCTCAAATACTTACAAATACAAACTGATCAATTTCTATTCTGGTTAAACTAACATCAGACAGATCACATGGAAACCTAATTAGAAGTATTTACTAGTATATCTAGTTTAATAGAAAGCTTTAGTTGAAATTGAAGAATTGCAAGACATGTTCTGATACAATAAAACTAGTCAAGGGAAATTGCAAGACATGTACGGATATAATAAAACTGGTAAATGGAAATTATCCATATTTCTTTTTGGATAATATATAATCATACTGTAGATAAATAGTCTGTCTGTATTCTGTGGCAAAGAGAATCTCTACTGCAATTCAATTTCCAAGATAATTTGAACAATTTTAGTAATGGTTTATTTTTTGGAATCCTTTAAGATGGGGGTTCATAATCTGTATATCTATTTTTTGAGCTGTTCTCTACATTTGTATTGTTGTAAGCATGGTAAAACCAACAACTATAAAAATTAGGAGAATTGTCCAAAAAATGGATGAACAGATTATTAGAAATTCTAGAACTGTGAGTTTCTAACTTTCCATGTTTACATCTTTTATTCTTAATATCAGCTTAAAGAGGAACAAATAACAATAATAGAAAACCAAGAAAAATTAATTTCATTTTGGCTAGCATTTTAGAGTATTTAAATTAACCGAGATCAAACGAAAATATTTAACAAGACAATGGGATAATGAAGATACTATGGTTGTAGCAGTAGTAGTAGTTGTTGTTGCTGTAGTGGTGGTACTAGTAATTGTTGTAATTGGGTAGTATTAGCTCTAGTATTTCTAGGTAGAATTATTTTCTATTCTTTTCGTATAATAATGTTCTTGAAGATACTTTACATACTAAAACAATCTTTAATCAAGTTAGAAGGAAAGATTTTGTTTTTAATCCTATGGATCTAATTCACTTAAAGGTATTATTATAGTTTTTGTTTGTTTTTTTAACTTGAAATAAGTGGTTTTCTTGATAGGTTTCATGAACTGGGTTATACAATTGTAACATCCAAGGTTCCAGAACCTTGGATGTTATTTACAATTCTATAATCCATTTAATGAAATTATCAAGGTTAAAATCTTCACTCTCATCATTATCAGCATAATCGTAACTTTTTAATCGCATTTCTAACAACAACAACAACAACAACAACAACAATGATAACAAAAACAACAATGATAGTAATAATAATATTATGCAAGTGCTGTGTGTAACCGGTTCGAGAATTAATCTTAATAATTGCTATGGGTCGGATAGCCACAATAAAGACAGAACATGATGTAGGGTTAAGCATATATTAGAAACAACAATAGATTACAAAGGGTACAATAATAAGACGTGAAGAAATGTTTGACTGTCCATCCTAGTCAGTACCGTAACTCCCGTAACTGAGCCCTCTCCTTGGGATCGTTTGAGTCTCGGTTTATATAGACGCCGGTTGAGTCTATTTTGGAGGGTGATTTGCACCACAACAATAACAATAATAATAATAATAATAATAATAATGATAATAATAATAATAATAATAATAAACACTCAAACAAGTGGTTCATGCATAAACCTAAGGTCGTGCAAGAAAACGAAACCCTGAAAATCCTATAGGACTTCGACTTACTGTCTGACAAACTGATTCAAGCAAGAAAACCGGACCTGATTATGATCAACAAGAAGGAATGAATACATCAAATAGTGGACTTTGCTGTACCAGCTTACCACAAAGCGAAAATGAAAGAAACAGAAAAGATTAGCAAATACCAAGAGCTGGCCAAGGAAGTAAAGAAGATCTGGAACATGAAAACTACAGTGATACCAATTATCATATGGGCCCTAGGAACCATTCTAAAAGACTTGAACGAATACTAAAAGAAATTGGTATCAAAGGAAAAATACACCTTATACAGATTACTGTACTCATGAAGACTGCTGATATAATCAAAAAAATATTGGACCATGAAAATCGAAACCAAGAAAATTGAAAGAGAACTGAGAAAGAAACGAATGATCGATAAAAAGAGCTTGCAGTCGCCGACAACCAGGGATGCTGAGGTGCCAGAGGAAACTTATTGTTACTCTACCTTTGGAAGGAACCACCAGCTGTTGGAAGAATCTGGATTCTGCTGATCCCAGGTGTGAGAGCTACATCTAGTAGGGTGAAAACCTGATAAGTGGCACCATACAATCATCGCCAGAGATGGTGCGGATTCTTCTTGAGCATCACGAGAAGACTTGTCATTCTGTCTCCAATGAAAACCACCGGTCACGAACACCATCCAAGTGCTGCGTTAGACTTGTGTAAGAATTGAAATAATAATAATAATAATAATAATAATAATAATAATAATAATAGTGAATACGAATATTACAATTGAATAGTTACTTTTGAGTGGTAAGTGAGATTATGCCAAATGCCTTTAGGAATCGAAGTAAGTCAACATTGATAAGGAGATATCGGACGCAATTACATCTTTTGTAAAAGCAAATACTTCCCAATATTGTATGTTTGTTTTCCCTTTTTGTATAACGAAACGTATAGATATTCTACAATAACAAAATTATGTTCCATAGGTGCAGAAAGTATATCGATTCATTATCCTAACTTCGGTAGAAATAATTGTCTAGCATTTTTAGATGAAATTCAATAGGTTTTTACAATTTAGAGTATCAGGGCGAATAAGAGAAACTGAGAGTGAATTTAGTCATTGCCATGAATTAGAGTCAACCATTAACAAGTCGGCAGCTGGAAACCCCTGAGTTTCGCCATGACTCCAGACGCAATACATTTTTAAATCTGCAAACAATATTTGATAAAAGAAACCCATAAACATTGATTTTATGTCAAAGTGACAATATAAAAAGTACGTATTAGTAAATTTAATACGTATTAGAGCAATAACTATTTTGAGGAAATTTGTTCTACATTTTACTTTTTTCTTTTTGTTACTTTCTCTATTTGATTTTTTTCATTTGAAATATAAGATTCTAAAGCTTTTTAAAATGTCTTAATTCAAACTGATCTAAATTGTTTAAATACAATTATCATAAAACAATTAATATGAAAACCAGTGTTTTCCCTGGTGCAGACAAACTTTAGTAAATAAAAGCATTCAATGTTATTTCTCATTGATGATTACTTCTCCTTGTCAACTCTTGTCAGTCAAAATGCTATCCACAAAAAGCTCGATAACCATGCTGTACATTATTATTCTCATGGGTTATAGTGAATCGCCTCTCAAGTCAAAAAATGACCTCATTATTAGACTGATTTTCTAAAGGAAAATGTCAACCACGATTTTGAAAAGTTACCTTTGTCTTCAATAATAAAAAAACGACAAAAGTAATTATCAAATAATGGTGAGCATCGAAATAACCAAAAACGAAATGTATTTCCCGAAAAAGACAGAAATGCATAATAACAAGACTATTGTTTAAATAAATAACTGTTGTGAGAACTCATCCATACACACACATAAACTCATCCAAACAGTATTTATATTGAGAGGTATCACTCTAAAACTCTAAGCCGTAGTACGTCATGTTGGTATCAAGTACCAGGCTCGTTCCAAAAGATATGCCGCTTATATTTTTTATTCCGCCCCAATTATCAGAAGGGATTACAAATTGCATTGTTACAAGGACTGAAATTATGCATTCATGACCTCCGGTTTTCATCTCTCTGTTGCCGAAATTAACACTGTGAAATACTAAGAAAGCAACCTCTGTGCGCCAGAACAGGGATACGTCATCAAATTTCTAACCGCTGAAAGGCAACGAGGCTGGAGCAGTCGTAAATATTTGGACTCTGGAATCGTATTACACGAGTTCAAATCCCAGACAAAACCATTAAATTTCTTTCAACTGTCTGGGGCAGATGAGGCTCGTTAACCCAGGAGAGTAACCCATCTAGTTGTAAGGATAACACTGATTAAAAAAAACCGGGTGTATAAGACCCGTCAACTCATTGAGATTGACTCAATCTAGGTGAAAGGCAAGAATGATTACCAAAAGGCCACACTGTCCTTGGTTTTGGTGCTCGACCGAGTAGGTATATCCTACACACTAAAAAAATAAAGACTCTGAAGACTAGTATATATAATCAACAGGCATATTTATTCATAGAAAAAAGTATAAACGTCGAAGCTGGTGATTATAGTTGATAGGAAGAAGGCTGTGTGTGCCTTGAACCGGCAGAGCGAAGTGAAGACCTATCGGAAGAGGAAATAGGAAAATAGTAACCTTCCGAAGAAGAGTGCTTAAAATATATGTAAGATTTTGTTGCTATTGTCAAAAGTTATTTTGTTCAGTTTTATTAGAATGGAGAATATTAAAAGCTTTACATATTAAAAACAAAAACACAAAATCCCAGCCAAATCTTTACTTTCAGTGGTCTCAGGTAGATGAGGCTCATTAACTCAGGAGTAGGTGTAAGGATAATAATGATACCAAGAACCCGGGTGGATAAGACTGGTTAACTCAAATGAAGCAACTCATCTACGTGAAAGGCAACACTGATTACAAAAAGCCCAGGGATATGATGAGCACGTAAAAATGACTTTGTGCTTAAATTGGGTTCGTGCACGACCAAGTATATACTAGCGCATGATAAACCATTTTGCAATTCTTGTTTTAAAGGTTATTTAAACCATCTGATATTGTTTATTTAATTTTCTTTTTGATTTCAATTCTGTTATTTAATACCGAGTAATTTTTGGGATTTAAGTAAATTAGATAGAGATTTGGTTATATAAATAGATTGGTTGGGAATTTTAAAATTTTGTAGTAAATATGTGCTTACTTTATAAAATCCAATACTTTTTTCTATTTTGTCAGAAATATGTTTTAGGGAATTTCTTTTTGCAATATTTTTCCGTATATGCATTCTTTAAGTATATTTGTTATTGTGTATGGCTTCTGGCATCGTGTGCAGTATGGTGCTTCTACCTTTTTGAGGCGGTAGGAGTGGGTAATGTAGGTATGTCCTGTTCTGAGTCTTGATAAAATTACTTTCACTTTCCTTGATGTGTGTAAGTGATATCTGAGATCTCACGTTCATAAAATTGAAAAACTATATTCTATTTAGCAAATCTAGAAAGTATACATAATGTCGTAATTTTTTTACGGAATGGGTATTCTGGTTATGTTAGAAAACCCCTGGATATTAAGCGTATCACGAAACTCTAGATCCGTGTTAAATGTATTTTTTTATTACCCTTGATACTGTCTTCGACCGTTAATGGAACAGAGATTTCCCTAGGTGTATTAGAAATAAATGTTTCTAATTGTTACTGACGTTATGCTGGATGGAGATAAGTCAGGTCAACATCTCTTTCCTGGCTAGTGGAGATTATTCCCGAATAGACCTTTGAATTGGCAGCTAAACTCGTTCATTGGTTACTCCATTGATTGGTCTCTACATAAAACTAAGTTAATTTTAGCTAACAAATGTATCTACCTCAACTGCACACCGTAAACAATAGTGCCTGTAATAGATAGACAAATTTCTGTTGTTATAAAATCCATATCTAAATCAATGGATTTGCATAAAAACTTGGCTGGTATAAGAATTTATAAATATGCACCAAATATTTTCGATCGTTAGAATTATTTTTATTCATCTAGAGGTAAAATGTCATGAAGTAGAAGACTGTACTTGGCAATAAATTTAAAAAGAAGCATTTATCTCCTTTCAATATAAGTTCGAATCTATGCCAAAAGGAATGTACTGGATAAAGCGCAACTAATTCTCCGAATTCAATCATTTTCTGTCTTTACAATAGATCTTACTAAAACTTAACCCCAAACTAATAGACTACGGATATAAGGTCTTTCATTCTGGAACCTAAACTTGGAATTTAAAAAAAGATAGGCAAACGAATGCTAATACTCTATAGACTATGGGCCTAAACATCGATATTACTAGATTTTTCATTTTCTAACCTACACTTAGAGTGTAAAAAAAAAGAAATAGGTGAACGAAATATAATAGTCCATTGAACATTATACTATAGGCTCTGGGCCCAAACTTTAATATCACTAGATTTTTCATTCTGTGAGCTACACTTAGTGCAGAAAAATTACGCCTACAAATGGCAATGCTCCCCTGAATATTATACTATTTTGCCACATGGGAAGATGTTGCACATTTGTGAGAATTTAATACCTAAAAACGCAATCTTTCATAAAACATTGCAATGAATATTTTTGCAATAATTAAAAAGCCGAATTGTAATTTGTCAGATTTAGGGGCAGTGTTAGCCTAAATTTCAGCATCCAATTTGTGGGTTGAAATTGCAAATAAATTATTGCAACCTAATTTTATGTTGATTGGGAATAAAATGATTCTCAGATGAGATCGTAAACCAAAACAAAAGCACGACTTTGATATTGCATATCAAAACACTACAAATGATTTTTCAACATTACTCAAGCACTACTTTTATGTTGATTGAGAAAAAATGCCTCAAAAGTGAAGTAAAATCACTTGTATAAAGTGAGATCACATACCGAAACAAAAGCGTGACGTTGAGATCACATACCAGAATAGTACCATTTATTCAAATATAATACATACACATAAAAGCAGACATGTAAATAGAATTTATGCAAAAATGAAGAAAAAAAATTAAGTTTTGGCCAACTCTGCTAATTGGCAGGCCTTTGCCTTCGTGACATTTTGACTCCAGTAATATTTGTACTTTGCTTGAAAAATTCTAATCATCTCGGATTTTCGAAAAAGTCACGTCTAAACGGGTGATTAAAACATATTCGATTCGTGCTTGCGTGAATTTGTACAGTCATAAAGAATGATGGCTGCCTTTCTATGTATATTGCGCGATAATGGTGCAAAGGTTTTAGTTGGAAAAAGAAAATAATGAAGGTTTGAGTAAAATATTAGTTACCTTAAAAAAATTTGAAAATTGGGGAATAAATTTACAATGTTTATAAGACCCCAATCTTCTCTCTATTTTTCTCTCCCATTTTTCCTCTCCCTTGTTCTTTTCCTCCGTCTCTTTTTTTTCTCTCCCACTCACTCTCCTTCTCTCTCCCGTGCTAGTAACTTGCCCATTTTATTTTTATTTCCTTTCCCCATTCTTTATCTTCATCTTTATCTCTCACCCTTTCTTGTTCTTTTTTCTCTCTATCTATTCACCCCTCTCTTTCCTTCGCTCCCTATCTCTCTTTCTAGTAGGTCGCTCACTTTATTTATTTATTTATTTTCCCCATTCTCTTTCAGTCTTTTGACGAAGCTGACTGGAAGGTTGTTTTTTGATTGTTTATTATATCTTTCCTTTTGAAAGCCCAGCCTTGGGGAGCAGTTTTTTGCCCCGTCTTAAATATAGACAATTCTTAACTTGGATAGCTTTTTCTAAATCCACCACCGGTTTCAAGGAGTGGTCCTATTCTTTCTCTGCATCTGATCAGGGAATTGGCTTTTGGCTGGTAACGAAAGTTTACCAGAAAATAACAGTCAGCCAACTTTTCGCCCCTTTCCACTGTCCTGCATACGCACTGCTCCGCACTAACACGTGCACTTTTCACTGCCCACTCACTGCAACCTTCACTGTCCTGTCCACGCAACACTTTAAATAGATGCTGTTTTCGTCAAATACCGAAAACACTCGAAACTTAACGAACACCAACTAACACGTAATCATTCCGGCTATATCATGAAAAGCCTTTGCTGTTTGATAACGTTACATATCTCCACAGCGAAAATAATAAGCCGATAACATTTTCTGGTGCCTGGTGAACGTTTACTAAGCCAATGCATTTTACGTCAGAACATATAGGATATGGGTTCGTCTATTTCTGACTGGTGAAAGAGATGTGAGTGACAAAGCCTTGTTCATCCCGGTCAAAATTGAGAATGGCAGTGACTAAGAAAAACGTTTTTGAAGTACAAAAGGTCGGCCGTTTTAATAGTACCACTTCCACACTTCCATCTTTGTAGCCTTTTATCTTTTAGAAAATAAAATAAAAAATAGGTGGCTTTTTTTTTTTTAATAAGCCTAGGGTCTATCGTTCCAAAAGTAACACCTACTATGAAAAAGTGCACAGGGTATGGTGGTGACTATGTTAAAAATACATTATAGAGCACAAAAGATTGCTTCCACTTCCGTCTTCGTAGCTCTTCAACTTATAAAAAATAACATTTAAAATAAGAGGCATTATTTTTGGAATAACCCTTGTATACAGAAAAAATAGGTGGCGTTGCTTTTGAAACGACCCTCCTGTATAAAAAAGGAGGCATTACTTTTGGAATGACCCTCGTATGTAAAAGAAAAATCATAGGCATTACTATTGGAACGTCTCTTGTATGCAAAAAATAGCAGACATTACTTTTGGAACGACCATCGTATTTAAAAATAATGGGTCGCATTACATTTGGAGCAGCCCTTCCTTGTATATAACAAAAATAGAAGGCACTATTTTTAGAACGGCCTTTTTACATGAATAATAGGAGGAATTACTTTTGGAACAACCTTTGCATACAGAAATTAGGAGGCATTACTTTTGGAACGAATATTGTATGTAAAAGTCTAGGTGGTATTACATTTGGAACAACCCACTCATAGAATTATTTTGATTGTCTTTTCTTTCGTTGTATTAACGTCTTTGTTCAACTGACAACCACCTGAGCTCTGATCAGTATTTGACTTCCTATAGTTCCATCAAATTATTGACGATACATTGCACAAATCACGCAAAAAGGTCAACGACCCCGGGGACCATTAAAGGTCACACGACACATCCAGACACACACTTTCTACTTGTGTGTATGTTTAGGTTCATCTAATATTTTATGCACAGAAAGAACGTTAAGTGCTTTTTTATGATCTGTACAATACAGCGCCTTTCACACAGGTAGAAAAATAACCTTTGTCGTTTTTTATTTGTTTTTACTTGCATGCCCGTGCCGTCAAAAGTAACGGCGGAAAAATTTTAGTAAAATAAATGAAAATAAATCCAGTAAAGTTGTATTAAAGAATGAAATAAACATAATAAATACAAGAAATAGCATATAAACAGCCAAAAGATAACAACAAAAACAAATCTAATTATATTAATTTGGAATTCTTTGAAGTGAGGCTTCTAAACTATGTATTGATTTTATTAGCAGACTGTTGTCCTCATCTTTATACGTGGTGTGATAGAAAACGACTATGGAAGGCAGTGCTTACTGGGGATACAGTTACAAGACTCAGAGTTTCTATCCGAAGTCGCAGTTAATCCCCTGACGAAGGCAAGAGAATAAGTTGGTCGAAACGTGTGATAACAACTAGAAAGATGAGGATAATTGTCCGCTAATAAAATCAACACATAAAAACAAATCTAATGTTACCAGTACGTGAACCAATGCATACAAATGAATAAATAAGTAAACACATAAATCATAGGTGATTATAAATTAGGAAAATAAACTATGAAAAAAATGATAAGCTTGTCAACTCCTGAATTTTTTATTTAATAATTTCAAAAAGATTATATTTTATAAGTTGTGATAAAAAAGAGAGAACACCACTCAAGGTCATTCAGTAGGGCATCAGCGTCCTGAGATAAAAATAACGAAAACAATCTGGGAATGAGAGGTTCGATTCCCTATTCGGGCTATGCGTTTTCGCTTTTAATTTTCAGAACATTACACGATACATATAAATAGAAAAACATAATGGAAAAATAAATAAATAAACAAACACACATCCGTCATTATTATCAGAGAGGTTATTTTGACAGTTTGGATATTGATACAAATAGTTATATTGATAATATAATTAATTATATCTAGATATATCAATCTATGAAAATATACATAAGGCCGTGCTTAAAAACGCAGGGGAGGCCCAAGTTCCTTAGAAGCCGCAAGGTTCTTCGTCTTCGCAGATCTATTGTAATGAAAAAACTTTTACAAAATACTTAAGATTAACTGAAAAATTATTATCATACGTGTAACTGAAATATAGGGAGTTCACATGGGACAGTGGATAGAGAGTCGGACTTAAATAGGTGACTATTTAAGAATATCAGACACTGTAACAACTAGGCCGATCGGTGGCTCTTGGTATGAGTAGTCAAATCCGCCCAGGCCTTCGAGTTTAGCGACATGTTCCCTCCTCTCCGCTACCCACCCCTACGTTTCTATCCTCTCACACCTACTAGTGGAGCTGCACAGCGTAGCTACTAAACGTTCTCAAAATCGAATTACCCCCTTGGGTGAGCGCTAGGCGTCTTAGAATTCCCTACGGTGGTGTAGAGCGCTACCAACAACAGAACTTCAATAAATATGTGCGAAGAAAATGCGTACCACTGAAGACAGACATGCAGAACCGTTAAGAAAATTATATTACATATATAAGACATTCTTTAAAAAAAAAAGCAAACAAAAAGGAAAAATTCCTAAAGTTGTTATCTCGGACATGGTGTTCATATATATATATATATCAGACATGGTGTCCGAAATAACTAGTTCATGATTTTTTCCCTTTTTTTTTCTGCAATGTGTGAGAAAAAATCAATTAAATTCACAGTTTGATTCAAGCTCTCTATTGCTGTAGACTCATATTTTGTTGATTTATTATTTTCTGTCACTACTCGGAATTTATATCGGCAGTATTTTTGTTTCACTTTAAGATCGCAATATCAATACAGTACTGATTTATGAGATAATTCTAACATCGCTGTATATAACTTGTGTTCTGCTGCATTTTGATAATTTGAAACATAGTTATCAATAGTAGTAGTAGTGGTAGTTGTTGTAGTAGTAGTAGTAGTTATATCAGCAGTAGTAATAGTATTATTAATAGTTGTAGAAATAGTTGTCACATGAATTCGATTGTTATAGGCTATGTTGTTATTGGAAAAAATCACTTTTAGTGGCCTGTAAGAGCAGTGGGTGTAATTATTTTCAGAAAACCGTGTCTAAAATCATAGGAAATTGACAAAGGAGAATTGGAATTCGTTTGCCTATTTTTTCTTGTACCCTAAGTGTAGATAACAAGAAGGAATGGACTAATTTAAACGAAAATTTACTCACTCTTACAGTATACCATTGAAGGAATTGTTCAAAAGTTTCACGACTACAGACACCCAAACTAATTTGCCAATTTTTGATTCATAAATTTGAAATTTGATACGTGGAGTATTCGAACTAATGGAACAAATTCGATTAGATTTTCAGTCGGAAAAATAGATGCTAACTGCCATACCTTAAATACGATATTTACTTGGTCGAGCACCAACCCAAGTTCGGCACAAGGCCATTTTTATGTTCTCATCCCTGGAATTTTGTCATCAGTGTTACCCTTCACCTAGATGAGTTACTCTCCCGAGTTAACTAGCCTCATCTGCCCGAAACAGCTGAAAATGCCATACCTTAAATACGGACACTAGATATGGTCGGCTGTTCTTGACATGAGCAGTCAAAGGATTTTGAACAGAAAGATATGTCTTCTTCACCCCCGCTACTCACCATACAGACCCAAATCCAACCAAGCAAAAAACTTAGCGGCTAAAAATTTCCTCAGTTAGAGTTACCTTCGAGGGTGAGGACTAGGTGTCTCAGAATTCTCTGCGATTTTTAGAACTACGTAAACTACAGGAAGACTGATCTGAGCTCAAACGGTAAGGAGAGTTCTCTCTGCTTGACAACAACAACAAACAGTAGATAACTTTATATAACACTAGAAGTATTGCTAAGTTGCCGGAGACTTACTACTAAGGAAGTTAAGAAAATATATTATATAGGAACCCAGCACCGTATACATGCAAATTTTAGTGGTCTGAATCATTATGCTATGCAAATTTTGTGCGTCTCCATGCTCTGAAGCTCACTTATGTGTTCATTTTGATTTATGTTTTTTGTAATTTCAATTTCTCCGGGTCCAAATAACCAATATATCAAATTTCAAGTATTTAGACGGAAAATTTCGTAGAAACTAGAACGGTCTAATCTTTCAACTTTGACCCCTTAGCAGCCAATTTTCCAGTTCAAAACCGGTTTACAAGCTTTCCAAGGTCTGAATACCCTATATATGAAATTTCAAGTAGGTAGACCGAAAATTGGTAGAGTAGTTTGGTAGAGACTACTTGACCACACACACACGCACACACACAAACACAGAAATATTCACTTTTTTAGATATAAAGATTTTGTACATTTACTTGGTTTCCTCTCACCTCAACTGAATGACAGACATATTACAATCACGTCATAAAACGTTCCTAGTTATGCTGTTGCTTAAGAAGCAAACACGGGTGCTAGCCTCGGGGGTAAAGATAGATTACACTTATCTTGTTTACTTTTGAACCTACGATAATGTTTCTTTTTTATTACGAGGGTCGTTCCAAAAGCAATGCCGCCTATTTTTAAAAGTTATGTCTTCAAAGGTGAAAAGCTTTGAAGTTGGGAGGAGTACCCTTAAAACGAGCGACCTTTTATGCTCCAGAATTTATTTTTCTACATAGACACCATCATTCTTAATGCATTTTTATCAGCAAAGAACAGGAGCCTGTGGATAGGTATCATGACTGGACTTTGTCATTCACATCTCTGTTGCCAATCTTAACTTTACGGAACCATCTCCTAACTCTGCTGACATCAACTGCATCATCTTTGTAAACGTTCAACAAGTACTGATAAATATTGAATTTTCTAGTTTTTTCTACATGGAAAAATTCAATGACGCATCTCTGACTCTGATGCACGATATATATATATTATAT
>JAYKTE010099479.1:0-13831 GCA_036873565.1 Xipholeptos notoides
TAGGTCCAAGCCGTTTTTACTAAAAATTTAAACTTTAAATATCGATTAAAAATTATAGAAAAAATATTATATTATTCTGTTTGTAATAAAATAAAATTCAGGGTTTTATCTTTCTGGGGAAAAAAAAAATTTCAGAAATAATGGATTTTAATAGATTTTTATGAACTTTAAAAAAAAACGACAATTTGGATGGATGCCTATCTCTATCATATGTCCTAACAGACCGATTGAAATGGAAAGTAATTTACAAATTGAAAGTATATTTACAAATTGGCCGCTTTAATTAAAAAATTTAAAAAGGGCGTAACTTTGGGAATTATGTTTTTTGAATGTAAATAAATAATTTATAAATTTCAAGGGAATTTATTATTTATTTATATTATTTATTTATTTTAAGTTCTAGGCAGAGCCTGCAGAAACAGCGGCCGTGTTGAGTAAAAAAAAGATTTAAGAAACAGCTACCATTTATTTAATATTGATGCCGGTTCAAAATTGGGGACATTGCGTGTTCAAGTGAAACTTGAATTGGAAATTATTAATTTTGAGAACACCGTTTAAGCTTTAAATTAAAAAAAAAATTGAAATGTCCAAAGAGCCTTATTTCTTTTCCCAGAGGTGATAAATGTTTCTCTTATTCATTATTATTTATTAACCAATAGAATTGTAGGTAATAATTTTGATGATTTTATATGTAGATGTAAAATGCTTGAATTACCTAATTTATCATTTAGTTTGAGAAATTGAATTTGTAATACAGTAACAAACAACAAATATAAGAATAGCAGCAGAACCCGTGTAATTCCCACGCTAGTTGATAAGTTCAACCCCCATATAAACATTAACCTTCTCATCACATAATAAAACAATGAGAATTTCCTTCAATACAAAAATCAGGGATTTTAGTTCAGATCAGACTGCGATTTAAAAAATTATTTTGAAGACAAATACAGAGAAAATCTTAAGATGTTATTACAAAAAATAGAACTACACAGACACAGTTAGGCATCGACATTTTTTTTCTCCAAATTACTCTTGACTGTACTTATTGTACAATCAAAATTTAACGTCATGCTAACTAATTTGCATAAAGTCCGGTCGGGGTTCCTTAGCCTATTAATATAAAGATAGTTTAATCATTATTAAATTGTGAAGAAGAAAAAAAAGAACAAAACGACTCGAACCCGATCGCCGATGCAAACAAAAACTCAATAATAAGAAAATTGGAAAAAATGGATAACAGATGTGTAGCATTTGGCTGTTCTAGTGGATATGATACGACGAATTGTGAAAAAGTTTCTACATCTGATCTTATCCAAAAATGGATTTTTTAATCAAAATAATTGGTTCCCTACGAAAAATTCAGTCCTTTGCATCAAACATTTTGAGGATAAATATATTTTGAAAGGAAAAAAACACAAATTGAATTGGAATTTACAACCAATGCCAACAATACACCCAGAAAAAATAATAAAACTATCACTTTTACCGACTCAAACGGATTTTAGAAATCCTCCAAAGCAACGTCAACGTCAACGACGGATTGAAAAAGATGAATAACAAGATTTTCTTTCTGCTGATACTAGAACGGATTTTACTTAATTGACTGCAAAATTTCGTCCTTCTGGTTTTGAATTTAAAAAACATGAAGATTATATTCTAATTTATAAAATAGTTTTTGATCTTGAAACACATGTTCCGTCTATAAAAGAATGTATTCGTATTGACCGAAACCTTCATGTTCAGCTCCAATACAATTCAATACAATACAATACAATGGAAACCCTTTACCACAAGGCATTGTGGTACCATTGCAATGGTAGGCTGAGACGAGGCTTCATAATTCAGTAATGATCTTTATTAGCGGATTGTTGTCCTCATCTTTTTATAGGTGTTATCACAGTACACTAGTGTAATGTGTTCCCTGGTCATAGTAGGCAAAGATAGTGATAAGGCTACAGATAAAGAATACTTTGATTTACTTTGTCGAAGAGGACTTACTATTCCATCTAGCCAAATGGCAGAGTTTGCTTGTGCTTGTTTTGCTATCCTTAAATATGCAGATCAATTTATAGCAAAAAATCATGAATCCACAACAAGAGTGTCTGCAGAACGAGTTATGAAAATATATTCCCCAAGTATAGTTTTACGTGTAAACATATTGAAAAAGGGCTTATATTTGCAACAATTCTTTGTTGTAAATATATTTTACAACAATAAACAAAAACTTTCATCCGATGAAGTTCGAAATACTGTGGAATGTTTTTTAAAAAAGGCGAAGGTCCAAAGAAAATTAATTTTAAAAAAGTTTCCTTTTACTTGTGTTTTTGTATTACTGCATAGTTTTTTTATTAAAATTTGTTTGCTTAAAATATTTTATTTTATTAATTTTCTTGAAAAAACTATATTTTTTAAAGTTTTAATATTTATTAGAAATAGGCCTGAAATAAGCAAGATATGCGGCCATGTTTATTATTAGACTGGTGCAATGTAATTTCGCTTGGTGGAAGTTACAAACAAATTCATATACACAATTTTTTAATAAAATTATATCCCCTTCTCCAGGCTATTATAAGTACTTTTTTCAAGCAACAACACAGTCTAATTAATACTTAGATTTGAAAATATTAAAAAATATATATGTAAAATAAATTTTGAAAGAATTGAGTAAATTTATTTTAAAGTGTTATATTAAAAATTTTATATCCATACCAAATTGTTCCCCCTCTTTAATTTTATTTTTTCCCTTCAATCTTGCAATGATGCTGTAATTTGCGTTTGATGTTACAATGCAGTGATGGTTGCCTGCCATCTTTACGCTGTGTGTAACAAATGACGATCCGAATTTTACTGAGCTTACCTACCTTGGTAGAAAAGGGCTATTCTAATAACCACAAAAAAGTTAGATTTTAACTTAGATTTAATGATTAATTACTATGTGAATTTTAAGGTATTTTGGTGTTTCCGGAAGTATTTGCAAAATGAATTGAATACATTTTTTTTTACAAAAAACTGGCATAAAGATGGTCTCTAGCCAAGGGATGCTGCACCCCAATTTTCAAGGTCATAGCCTATTTATGTATACTTTTCTACAATCCAAACCACTGGACCGATCCTGACCAACTCTGGCATTATGATGGTCCCCCACTTAGTGATGGTGCACACGAATTTTCAAGGTTAAGCATCCTTTTTTTGCCCGTGCAAAGTGCAGGTATTTTTGCTAGTATTGAGAATAATTTTAAATTCCTAAAAATCTATCAAAATCAGATCTGAATCAAGAAAAATGAAGTATTCCAATTAAAGACATAACTGACCTAATTAATGAGATTGATAGGTCAAAAGACAATTTATAAAACTAAGAACTTGGTTGTTGTGATTGATGCTGTCAATTAAGTTCTACAACATAAGATTCCTCTGTAACAGTTGTACATTTTGTGCTCTTTTATTTTCTTTTAATTCTTACTTTTATCCTGTCCTGTTAACATGATAAAAATAAAAATAATTTTTACTTGTTGAAAGTATTAGAAATTCTTCATGATGTGCTATTTCTGATTTTTTTTATACTATAATTTATTTTTCAAACTTTTTAGTTATTTCATCTTCTCTTACCGCCCCCTCTTTCTTTCTTTCTTTTTTAAGCTTGCAATGATGCTGTAATTTGCGTCTGATGTTACAATGCAGTGATGGTTGCCTGCCATCTTTACGCTGTGTGTAACAAATGACGATCCAAATTTTACTGAGCTTACCTACCTTGGTAGAAAAAGGCTATTCTAATAGCCACAAAAAAGTTAGATTTTAACTTAGATTTAATGATTAATTACTATATGAATTTTAAGGTATTTTGGTGTTTCCGGAAGTATTTGCAAAATGAATTGAATAATTTTTTTTCAAAGTATTGTGACTTAAATTATGAAAGTTATTTATAATAGAAATAGTGTTGCATTACCATTAAAGAGGCAATATGATCCATCCAATTGTTTCTCTCCTTCTTACTAGCTTGAAATGTAAGGTGCATCTGGTGTTAGGAATGATACGCACCAAGAATAGCTAACAATAATATTGTATTAGGAATATTTTAAATCTTTTCAATATTTTACCAACTAATTAAATATGTGGCATCATTAGAGCTTATATGGTAAAATATTTATAAAGAATTCTAGTCTTGTTAATACATTATATGTACTAGAAATTTATCATTTAATAAAATGTATACTTATCTATGGATATGGAACTTTGTGTTTGTCTGTGTGTGTGAGTTTTTTGGGCTGGTCTGATTTTCTTGAAAATCATTTATACTTTGTGTGTCTGGGAGTGTTAAGGAATGGTCTATTTTGAACAAAATTTTACACACTCTTATAATCTATCTACCATTGAAAGAATTTTTCAAAAGTTTCATGATTGGAGACTTCCCCCTACCCCAACTATTTTGCCAATTTTTGGTCTAGAGACTTGAAATTAGATGGGGTATTCAGACCTGTGGAACAAATTCTATTTTATTTTCAGTCGGAAAAATAGCTGCTATTGGGTCAAATCTACTTTGTAAGTCCTGGCAATATTGCTAGTCATTTAATAAGGAAAACAAAACTCAAATTTTTTTTATCACTGGCCTATTTTATTTATTGCTGTTCAAATTAGTTTTAATTGAATCCTCCATTTATAGAATATTCAAACTAATTTACGATAAAACTAACAATTTGGTTTTTGTGATTGATACTGTCATTATTGCAGACCTCCAAGGGAGCGTATGAGGGAGAGAGAGAGAACGAGTGTCAGTCGGACTGATGATGGAGATTCTGACAGCCTTAGTGGACGTCGAGGATCAAGATATCCAGACAGTCACCAACTTTTTGTTGGTAACTTACCACACAACATTACAGAAAGAGAATTGCGTACATATTTTGAGAGTAAGTTTTTGTTTTTCTGTATTTAAGTATACAAATTTCTAATTTTGTGTTGGAATTTAAAAAAATTTTGGAAAAAAAAACTTTAAAAAATGTTTTTAGAACCAAATGATTTAAAGTTAATGATGTAACCATTTGAAATTGTTTTTCGGGATCTTTAAAGAAACCTGTAACAATTTCATGGACTGTTGTCCTGACTTATCTTGAGTGTTACAGCTGATGAACCCATCAATCATCTTTAGGTGATCACATTTAAGAACTTTTACAGAACTCAAACTTAACTGTCAATTTAATCTACAGAGGTAAACTGTTCTTGTTCTATTAACCATGACTATAATTAAGTTTTAAAATGTATTTTTAGCCTTTGTGTGGGATTGAAACCATAACCTTTTTAGATAATGCTCTCCTACAACTGAAGAAACTATATTTTTTATACATTTCTAAAGTTTTAAGCAAACATTATCTAAAGATTAGGGTTGCAATCCCATCCAAAGGCAATAATTACTAAGAATACATTTCAAGAATAATTCTGAAATTTAAATAACTTTAATACAATGAATTATTAATTCAGCTTCTTTAGAACCTGTTAATTTTCAGTATAGCCTGGGTGCATTTATCTTCCACATTTCTTCAATGGCACATCAAAATAAATACATGTATAAGTATCATTTTTATATAGATATACAGGATGGCACACTTAACATGTATGATTTAAAACTGAAAGAAATGGAAGACTGACATGGTTTTATTATTATTGTTGAAGGAGACAATTATACAGCCATGATTAGGGTGCGGTTGACTATTCCTTAGCCACCATCTTCTTCACCTGACTTCATACCTTGTGACTACTGACATGATCATTTCAAACTAAAGAAGTGAATTGATAGAGAATGGGGGCCATGTAAAAGTTTGCAATAATGTGCTGAATCTCATTCACTTTAGGATAATAAAATCCTTATTTTTTGTGGTGAAATTATTTTCTTTTTCAAAATCTTTCAAGAGGGTCATTCCATGTCAATTCACCAGGGCATTATATCCACAGACACCAAATTACTTGAAATTTGGCACAAATATTCCCCTTGATGAGTTAGGAAAATATGCCAAATTGTTTGACACATTTTCCTAACTCCCGTTTTCAAGTAATTCAGTGTCGGTGGGTGCAAAATTCAACTTTTTTTGCATGGAATGACCCAAGAGAAAAGAAAATTGTGTTGATTCTGGTGGGTTAGGTGTTCAATCCTACAGTTAGCTATAAATGTAGAGAGATTTGTAGGAATTAATTTCTTTAAAAAAAAAAAAAAAGCTAAAATATTCAAGATCATCCCAAACTTGTACTGTTTCTCCCCTTTTATTTTAGTATAAAAACTGGCTGATATTTTGACAATCTGGAGTGGGGCTTGCCAGTCTTATACATTTCCTTTTAATAAAAAGAATATACTATGACCATGTAATTTGGGTAATGTCCTTTTAAATATAGTCCAGGATTTCATAGATGCAATTTTATGTATGAATAGTTTATAATAATCCAATTTGAATTTTGTTCATATCTAAATACTAGTTAAAAATAAAGTTATATAAAGTACTTAGTTTAAAACCTTGCGTACTTTCAGATTATGGCCGTGTTGTAGAACTCCGGATCAACACCAAGAGTGGTGGTGGAAAACTACCAGTAAGTTAATTTTCTTGTTTTAATATATTATTAGGTTTAGTTCTTTTTAATTAAACACCTTTAAAGAAATTTCGATATTTTACAAGTATCCTTCAATAAGTGGAATTTTTCAATATAAAGACTTCTAATACAGATGAATGCCCTCCCCATTTATGTTTTTTCTCTCTCAATATTGTCCCCCAGCACTGTAACACACTTTTCACATCTGGGACAAGTTTCCGTATTCCCTCAGCATAAAAACCAGGCACTCACAGCACTTCTGACTTTATCACTTTCAAATTTTATGCCTCTCGTAAATCCTTTCAAGGGACCAAACAGATGAAAGTCTGAAGGGGCAAGGTCTGGGTTGTAAGGGTGATGAGAGAGCAGTTCCCAGCCCAGCTTGCTGGTGTGTACTGTTTGGGGGGCTGTTTTAAGCTTTGTGTTGTCATGACGCAAGATGGCCCCTGACTTAATTTTGTGTGCTGTCCCAACAGATAAGTCATTGCAATGTCATCCATTGTCACTCTTCTATCAGACTGAATCAGTAAATGAACTCATTCAATCCCCTCAGGAGACCTCACTTCTGTAGGATCGACCCCCAGGCCTGTCTTCATCCTAAACACTGCTCCTTTCTTCTTTAAACAATTTAGCCAACTTAGACATATTTTCAACTGAAACATGTGGCACCATACACAGTTGACATTCTATGAATTTCAACTGGTTTGTATCCTTCAGCAGCCAAATACCTGGGGCATGCTTCTTGGTCAAACATCTTTATTAATCATCAAACTGTTTTTTTAATCTTCAAAACAAATTAAAACCCTATGAAAAAAAGTATGAGTAATACAGATAGAGCTTCTATCTTCAGTCTTTACTGAAAAATTTGCCTTATTTATTGAATGACCCTCTTTACCAAAAATGATCGTTCTCGGCATTAAATGACCTAGAATGGTTGATATGCCGTAAAAACACAAACAAACAAAAACAAAAAAAACAAATGACCCTCATATTAAATTTTCAAATTGTTTTTACTGCTTAAAAAATCTTTTATATATTTAAAATTTACATGATATTGTTAAATTAATTTTTTTCTCTCTTTTTTTTCTTTTTCAAAAAGAACTTTGGTTTTGTAGTCTTTGACAGCCCGGATCCTGTACAGCATATCTTGAGTAGTAAAGTAAGATTTAAAGGCTTTTTTATTCATTCTTATCGTTTTTTCTACAAAGACATATTCTTTCACATATATTAAACAATTGTAAGTTCTTGAAGTGAAGAAGTCAGTTATCTAGTTATAATTCAATTGTGTGGCTCATTTACATCAATGGAAAAGCTTTTTCCTCTATATACTTTAAATCGTTAAATAAGCTTTGACAGTTATAAGAATTTAAAAACTTGCTTTCAACTTGTTTATTGGTTTTTAAGCATACAAATTATTTTTCTATTAATGAAATTTAAAAAATTTAATTTTCAGCCCATTAAGTACAATGGTGAGCATCGACTGAATGTGGAAGAGAAAAAACCACGTGGTGCTGGTAGTGGGCCTGAAGGTGGTCGTCCTATGAGTGGAAGAGGAAGCCGTGGAGGACTTGGTGGTGGTACTGGACGAGCTGGCATCATGGGTAGCAACTTGGGTGGTAGCCGTGGTGGCATTCGACCTCAATCAGGAGGCGGTAGCAGACCAGATAACCGGCTTGGTGGCCTTAGTGGCGGTGGCACTGGTGGACGAGGTGGTCTTGGTGGTGGTGGAGCGCGGCGTTGAATCTGAAGAGTTTCTGGTGCTTCATGGAAGTATGCAATTCTGTCTGGACAAGTAGATTCAGGACATTGTGTGTGGTGATGACATTTTGCCAGAGGTAGACTCTCTTAGGATGTCTTATCTTCTCACTTTTTTCTTTTTTTCCAAGTGAAAAAATTGATGACAGCCCTCTCACAAACTTCTTTTGTGAAAGTGAACCACTGGCTATAGCACACACTCACTCACTGTAGTTTTTGTGAAACAAGAAAAAAATATTTAAAAAATATATACATATAACAATCAACAAAACAAGAACCCTTCCTTTCAAGAAATGTCCAAAACTACTTCACTCAGTCTGACAAGTGTTAGTTAACTTGTAGTTCTGTTTTCTCAGAATTTCACCAGCACAGATGACCACAATAACCAATTCTATAAGTCACCACCTACTCATTGGTCCAAGGAAGATCCTAGTGCGCAGAACAGGTCTCAATTGGTTCTCTTTGGTCATCTGATGTTCAGATCACTTGCTGATCTCTCAGCAGCCTTCCCAAATTTAAAAAGAAAAAACACAACAAAACCAAACAAAAACTAACAGAATTGCATATTTTCTTCAGTGTAAAAGAGCTGTTGGATTGTAAAACTTAACTATGCCCCTTTCATCAGAGGCATTTACTAGTTGTAACATCTCTCAACAACAAAATCCCTTACGAAAAGATAAACACAAATCAAAGTGTATGTAAGAGTTACAAGTGTAAAATAATTAACATGACCCAACCATTATTTTCTTACTGTTAAAATAAAGCCGTTTTTAAATGTATACATTTATTTGGTCAGAATTGTGATCTACCATCTTTTGAGAAGGAATGAAAGAGGAAAGCAAAAAAGATAAAAGAAAGCACTACACACAACCCTCAACTAGTTTTGAGTAAGAAATTCTTAAATTGTGGCTTCAAGCGTATCAAGACAAGGCTAAAGAAAAAAACAAAATAAAAGCTAATGGTGTGGAAGGCAGGTTTTATATCTTTTTTTTTTTTTTTTTTTTTTTTCTCTCTCTTTCTCTAGGATATTGTTTGAATATTCCTTAGTGTCTATCCTTGGAAACAACTGCACTTTTTTTCTTTTCTTTTTTTAAAGAGGGAACACGTACTATATATATATATATATAATACACACACACACACATACACTATTTGGGGGTGCCTGGGGAAATTTTGAGTTTGACATCTTAAAAGTATACAAAAACTTGAAAAGAAAAAAGTTATGGATCTCATGTAGTTTTTTTCCTCAGGAGCTTGACGCTCTTTTTGTTATAACACCTACCAAGTTAATTGAATTTTGTGCTTTTTCAAATTCTTGTAGCTTACCCAGCCACCTTGTCTAGAACTTTGCCACATCTGACATCACTTGAATTTAAGAGCCATACTTAGATGCCATTCGTCTTTCAAATAAGTTATTAAGCCATTCTTACTCTTTACTGCTGGAAACAACTAGTGTTACTAGTTGCTTATGAAACTGTGTGTACAATGCACACACAATCTACACATTTTTGTCTTTCCTCAATAACTTGTAATAGGATTTTTCTATCTCTTAGTTGAATTTTTTCTGAAGTAATGAACATACAAACTCCAAAGAAAAATTTAGATTTTTTTCACAGCTGAACTTCCACCAAATAAAAGGGTCATGTCTGTACTGCCAAACCTTCCTTCCTTTCTTTCTTCCTTCCTTCCTTCCATCCTTTTTCAGACAGAAAAAAATAAAATCATCTGAATCAGCAACTATAAATGTTGTTCTTTCGATGCACTTATTGTCTAGCTATTTTCCAAATTTATTTGTGTATTTTATATTTTTTGTTTTATTTTTATCAAAATGTCTTTGACACTGAACAAGGTGTTTTAAATAACCATGACTTAATTCATACTTAGCAATAGTAAGAATTATAAGATAAAACTAATTTTGATAACAAATGATGGATGGTTTTTATAGCCTTATATAATTTGAATATTTACTCTTATAATCTAAATTCTTTTGATTCGTAATTTCCCCGATAATCTATCAAATGAAAAAAATTTGTGGCAGATATTGATTGATAGAGCAGTCAGTTGTATGTGGTTATTGGATAACTATAAATAAAACAATTTAGGAATGTCAAATGAACTTAACTAACAATTAAAATTGTTAGTTAAGTTCATTTGACATAAAGAAAACCAAACAATTATGCACTTTTTTTCAGAATGCAGTTTAGTTTCAATGAAAAATTAAAACTGAACTACATTTTTTTTTTTAATTTTAGGTGCTTAAAAACACTTTGAACTTTTTTTTTTTTTAAGTACAGTGTCTAATACTTTCGGGATTTTACTTGTGCATATAATTTTGAAATACAGAAACTATAGTATTCTTTAAAATAACATAAAAATATTCTGTTTTGAATTGATTTAAAACTGTTTAAAATTAACATTTCTAATTGGTTACTTTTTTTAATGCATTAAAACTATTCAAAGATAGTATTCAATTTAATAGGAAAAGAATTATCAAAATTATTTTGACTAATATTGATATTATGCAATTTAGTTGTATTATTATTATTGAGGAAAAAAAACTACAGAAATTGTGGTTCTCGTTACACTAATAATTGAATGGGCTTTTGAAATGGCAATATACCATTTAGCACACCTAACTCCTAATCCTTATTGCAAATATAAAATAATGTATTGCTAAAATAATCTTGGCTATTTTCTAAAGAAGTTTTAATTGCCTGCTGTAGTGATAACTATCTAGATACCATTTTTAAAATAATTGAACTGGATTTAAGAATTTTTAAAAATTTATATTAAAATTTATCAAAAAAAAAAAAAGAATTATAAGCAATATTATCTTGCACATTTATATTAAAATTTATCAAAAAAAAAAAAAAAATTATAAGCAATATTATCTTGCACATTCTAGAGAAAATAAATATACCTTACTGAATTTTAACTTATTGTAAAAATGAATTAAGTGAGGAGTGTCTGAAATTTACAGTATAGAGTCTATAAAAAAATTTCTACACAATCTTGAACCATTATTTGTCCATAATATGAAGTCCATTTATTTTTGTGAATTATATCATTTTAAATAACACTTAAAATTTACCTTCCAAAAAGGTTTTACTTTATTATTTTGTATAGTTTAGATCAAAAAAGGCTTATGCCTTGAATGCTTTCTTGTCTATGTATTTGGGGCCCGTGGCACAGCCGATGAAAGCATTGAGTCTCTATGGTTCCAGGTGGGTATTGGCAGAAGATAGCGGTCTCAATTCCTACCCCAGCAGGCCAGAGGTTTAGTTTGACAAAACCTGGTGCTATTGACAACTATGGAAGGTAGTGATTACTGGGTATATGGTTACAAGGCTCAGCATTCTTATTTGGTGTTGCGGTTAATCACCAGACGAAGGCCAGAGGATAAGATGAGGACAACAGTCCCTGGATAAAATCAATACATAGATTATGAAGCCTCATCTCAAAATAATTCCAAATAAATATGCTTTTTTTGTATTCATGAAATTAAAAAAAAAAAAAAAAGGTCTGCATGTATTATTACCATTAAACCTTTGAGGATTTTCTAGTATTTAGTACTTTTAGAAACAATACAAATGAGAACTAGATTTAAATTCACTAAACTCTCATCCAATTCTTTTGAATGACTAAAATAAATTTTGATAACAAAAATTATGAAACTCACTATCTCATGACTAAATGCTTAATCAGTATACTAAGCCACCCTTTCAAGTAATGCAACTCTTGCATGACTCTAGGGTTCACTTTTCAACACAAAAAAGTTTTAAAATTAAATTTTATTTGAATGAGACTTGGAATATACATGCCTTTGTTTTAAAATGTCCCATCAATCTCATGTTTAACTTCACAATACACATTTCAGTATGATTGAAGTTTCAAGTTCATCCTCATAAAAGAATAAAGGTTTTTGATATTAACCTTAAGAACCTCAACTGAAAAAAAAATTGAAAAAAAAAAAAATCTTAATCTAAAATTTGCTCTGAAAAGTACCACTACCTAACACAATTTGTTAAATTTCTTTAAAAAAATTTTTACTGTTCTCATTCGCTTTAGCTTTTCAGGTGACCAAAGAACTCTGATAAAAAGTCTTTAGTCTGGAAACTGAAATTAAACATGAAAGGTGAAAAATCAAATGAATAATTTTACAATTACTTGATTCCAATTTTGGTATTCATCTAAATTCATATGATCCAATTTGTCTTAGCTAACCAGGAGTAAGAAAACTCCAAATGCAACCGTCCGGTTTTTGTGAATTTAAAACTAGGGTTAAAATAGTTGGTTTTTAAAGTCAAGATATCTCAATTCAACAAATTGAGTAAATATCTTTATCAAGCTGTTCAGTCTTAAGTCCCTGGATTTGAATAATAACTGCAAAAAAGGGAATGTACATAAGCTGAAATTTAGACTACTTGCTGTAATCTAAATCAGCACTTTTTTTTAAATCCCTACTTTAATGCCTGTTTGGGAGTGATTGAACAAAATCATGGTCCAGTTGTCACCTTATAGTAAACTTTTCCCTAATTTTGAATATTACAAATGAGCAAAATTGTCTTTTAAAGGTCATTCTGAAATTTCACAAAGGAATTTAAATTCCTACCAAGTGTAGCAAGAGAGAGGTCCATTTGGTAAGTATAGATCACAAAGGTATTTTCTCATATTTAATAAATAAATAAAAAATATGTGTTTATGTTGGAGCAGTGGAAAAAGCTTGGTCTCTGAATTCGTATTACACCAGGTCATAATAATGAGAACATACAAATGGTCTTGTGCCTCGGTAAATATTCAAAGTCGGAGTTTTTTTTCTTTTTTAATATATACAAGTTCGATAGTTTTAGTATTATAGAGATATAAACTTCCACTCCAACTGAAAGCTAACTTGGCATCAGCCAAAGTATGCTGATAACAGTAAGGATATGGACAAAAACCAATAAGTACTAATTTTATGAGAGCTAGAATAATGCATGTAAGATTATTGTAACTAACGCATGCATGGGGTGAAATTAACCGAAGAAAGGCAATACTCCTTTGATTGGTTTATTGCACGCTTGGAGAGAGAGATGGCCACAGCCATTAGTCCAAAGTTAGACTTAATTCATCTTAGTAGTCTAGGACTCCAGTGAAATCTAAATTTCAAGTCTCCTTTTTAACTCCGCTCTTATTTTTATAATCTTTGGGGATCTCGTGACCCCGCTCCTAATTTTAATATGGAAACGGTTGAGAATGACATTTCATGGCGCCAATCTCCACTTGAAATGTCTAGGATCTTTTTATGGGCTATCTGTCATTCAAAATCCACCCAGTAATAATGGATTTTTATTCTTTTATTTCATACTAGCTGCCCTGACCCGGCGTTGCCCGGGTATCAAAAAGTCAATGTCTGATTATAAAGTGCCTTTCTCGCAAAATCTAGTTCACTGTATGGATAATATTTAAAACTGGGTTTCATTATATTAGTAGTTATATAGATAGTATCAGTAAAAATGGTCTACATGTA
>JAYKTE010099590.1:0-13831 GCA_036873565.1 Xipholeptos notoides
CAGCAAAGGGAATGTCAACCAAATATTAGTTATTAAATTTGTGTCCATTAATTTTTGGTTTTGTTCAATAAATTGTACGTTTATCAAAATAAACAATTTCTATAGGTATCTATTCTTTTCTGTCATGTCTGTGTACATTTCTCAATGTAGGCAGTACCTTGATGGGAACCATGTGTCATCCTGATAGCACTTCTGTTATTGAGAAAGATGGACAATTTTCTGAGGTCTATAGCGTCATGCATGTACTAGGACATTCGTAAGTGAATTTCTTCTTTGCTCTCCCCTTCACACTCAATTTCCTCTTCTTTTCATCTTTTATTAATCTTTTCAAGGTTCTGGTTTTCTTATCTCTGCCCTTTTACTACAACTACTTCTTTGATATTTCTTTCCAGGCTAAATGCTGACGATGATGGTAAGGGAAACGAATGCACCATAAAAGATGGTTATATAATGGCTGCAGAATTGAGGGTTAACGAGGATCCAAATTTCATGCGTAATCATTACAAGTTTTCAAAATGCAGTCTCGAAAGGATAATACCTTTCATAAAAGGATTAGGACCACAGTAAGTAGCAGTGCTACATAACTAGTTGCCTGCTTTCGTACAAGCATCTTAGTAGCAGGTAAAGTTAGGCTAAATTTCAAAACAAGGCTTTAGAATACCTGAGAGAATAGGTTATTGTAATATTTCTGACACAAGACCACATACAAAAATATTATTTTAAACTATCAAAACGTACACAAAAATCTAAACAAAAGTTTAGACTATCCCATTATATCAAAAAAGGGGAGATATTGGAATATTTTTTATCTAATAAGATTGGGGTATGACTGCAAAGGTTTAGACCTTTCATTTTAAACCAAAGGGCGTAAGTTGCATTTTGTGGGAAGAGAGGCTGCCAGGTTCATTCTACAGTGGGTCTGCAATGTTTCTAACCATGGTAATTAATAAGGTATAATTTATCATTAAACCCAGAAATACTGTTCAATATGAATTTATTTAAAAAAAAAACAATACCCACATTATTTTTTCTTATAATTTTACTATTATCCAAAATCAAATAAAATAAAAAAATATCTCTGAAAATATACTTTACAAATTTAAATTCTAAACCTCAGATCTTTGGACAGAATAAATGAAATAAATTGTTCATTATAGAATAAATTAATTAATTAATAACTTACTCAAAATGTTATTATACAGGATAATTATTTAAAAGCTTTTAGAGTGTATTTTGGGATTTTACTCTTTCTATTTACTCTTTTTAAAATAAACCATCTAGAGAAAATTTATTACTTTATTTTCTGTAAAATACAAATTAAATATAATCAAAATTTTAATAACATGAAATAAATAGTAAGTAGAAAATACAGTGGTACCTCAGTTTTTGAATGTCCTGGTTCTCATACAAATTGGTATTTGAACCAAAAGAACAAGACATTTTTGCATCAGTTTTGGAACAAAATTCAGATTTGGTACTACTGGTCCTAAGAGATGAAAATGTGTAAAATACATGATGAGAGACGCAACAAGAAAAAACAAATCAGTACATTAAATTCTATTTTATTATAAGTTTTGTTTATAATGTTGATGTTTATTTATTTGATCATAATATATAACAAAATTATAGGCATGTTTCATGATAATAAGGGTTAAGAATTGAGTTTTGGACTGGCGTGGAATGGATTAAAACTGTTTCCATTATTCCTGATAGGTTAAATGGATTAGGATTTTGAACAAAACACTTTTAGAACTCGGTTTCTGAGTGTAATAACTTCAAGAACCAATGTACTACTGTATTATAATTGAGCAATCTTAGAACCTCATATCTGCAGTGATCTAAGGATTATTTGAAAGTACTATACTTATGCTAAATACTTCTTTGCTTCTTTTTGTCACATTTCAGAAACTGTCTTGTAAATTCACTTAATAAACCTCAGTTAACAGTTGCAATTCCACCAGGTCAGTTATTTCCTGTTACAGATCAATGTTCTTTGTGGTCAAAGGAGTATATACTGTGCCCAGTAAGTATATAATTATGATGAAGCAAATATCAATTTCACAATAGAAAATAAACCTAACAGATTAAACAATTTTTCTTTGGTCCTTCTCATTTATGGAGTCCTAAAACAAATTGTCTTTTGATAAAGAAGTCCTTTCACACAATTAAATCTAAAACTTTTTATAAATATTTTTCAAGCAAGGAAAAATTTGCAATATTCTGAGTTTTTGGCGTTGTGACTTTAATAACTAAACCAAAAACATCTGTCTAGATTTATTTGTAAGTAATGTTAGAATTTCAATTTTGAATTTGAATTTCTTTTAGTGATGCTTTTAAAACACTAATGACCTGTTCAGGTTAAGCCAGCTCTAACAATTGAATTCACATGAATTCATCTGGTGAGTTTCAAGGGAATTTTGAATTCATAGGTGGTCCACAAGCCTGTATATATATTTCAGTTAAGGGAGTCTCTATTTAATCCATACCCTAGAGAAATGGGGATTTATAGCTTTTTCAATGGTAATACTCCAGATGTAAACATAAGGGAATGACTCATGAATTGCAATTTCAGAGTTGGAGTGTCTAACCATTGTTTTCATCCCTTTAAAAGATATGAAAAAATTAGATTATTAAATGCATGCTCTAACATAATGAAGAACTTAAAAATTCAATTGGTTATTAGGGATCATAAATATTCTTAAAAGGTTCAATAAAATCATAGTTTGGGATTCTTTGAATTTATTACAGACAATTGATCAGTATCAAATACACAAGAAATGTTGGTCAGTAGATCAAACTCAGCCAGTTTAACAGGAGATATCAAATCTATGATATTGTTGATCATCTTTTTGGCTTATTATTATAGAGACTGAAATATCTTGGTATCTATTCATGATAAAGAATCAGTTAGTTAACTTAAAAGAAAACAGTTATCAATGAACAATTTACCATTGTATTAAATAGATGCCCCCCAAGTTATCTCTGTATCAAATTTCTTTTGGAAGAAAATCATGTGGTTACAAGACTCAGAATTCCTATCGGAGGTCATGGTTAACCACCTGACAAAGACAGAGGAAGAGTTGGCCAAAACCTAGTGTAATAATACCTACAAAAAGATGAGGAAAACAGTCCACTAATAAAGATCATTACTAAATAAGAATATTCATTTTTACCAACACTTTCTATGGACAAGATATTCTTTTGTCTAATGCTAGTTACACTATATAAGCAATAGCTTGAAGAAATAAGGCAATTTACACCTTTTCTAAGGATATTGAATGTAAACAGAATAATTGGGATTCAAATATGTATATTATGATTCCCAAATTCAAACACTCATTCTTTTGTTTGCTGGGCTTCCCCGTGGAAAAAATCTTGAAACTTTTATTTATCTCTTTATAATATATAATATTCATATTACAAATAAATGTCTCTTGGTTCCGACTCTATTATTTATAGCTATATCTAATAACAAAGATACACATCCATCAAGAATTGTATGGTATTTCGATTTACATAATCAATTAACACTTTAGTATTATTTTTATGCAGCTACCCCAATTCAAAGTCTCATGGATGGTATGTGTCTCTCTGTGGTGCTTTAACGAGACAAAATCATGTTCACCTATTGTTCCAGCCTACAAGACAACCTGTGGAAACAGAAAGGTAAAGTCATGGTCATTGTAAAATTTCAACTCTATGAGGCAAAAAAGCAAAGTTCCTAATTTAATAAGATCCAATTTTACATTCGGTCGAGGTATTCGTCACACAAATTTAACACTTACTTAACACTCAACATTCAAATGTTGCTTTTTAGAGTATTTGGGTCGGTTTTGAATGATTATCACATTCAAAATTGTTGCTGACAAATAGTTTTCACTGTATTAAGACTTTTAATATCCGCTTTTACTATAGTTTTCAATGGTGGCTGCCATTTTATTGTTTCATTTTGACTAACTATAATCTCAGTCCTAACCCTAATCTCAATCTCAACCCTAACTCCAACCCTGAGCGGACTCCAATACCACTAAAAATCAACATTTGAAAGGTGAGTGTAAAGTTAGACAAGTTGGCATTGTGGACTACCTTTACATTTATAGGGAAAAATACAATTGTTTGCAGGGTAAAAGAGAATAATAAATAAATTCAATTCTCTTTTGGGTTAATAAAATTAATTCATTTCTTTAAGAAAGAAATTAATATATTTTTTAATTAAAGTATTTCTTTTGTTTTTGCATTCAAAAACTTTCTGAAACCAATAGAGTTTAGGCCTGGCTAATATATATATATATATATATATTTAGATCAAATTACTATGTTTTGATTTGACACAAAATCTTGAATAACTTATAACATAATGCCAGACAACTGTTTTGATCTTATTGGATTTCATTATTTACATGCATTGTTGTTACCATTCCAAACCCCAAGTTAGATTCAAACTTGCAGACCCCTTTGTGTGAAGCAAATCCTCTAACAACTGGCCCACAACATAATTATGCATTCATAATGGAAATTTTACTTTTAATCATAGATACGCTCTTCTTTCTAGAAGCTGAAGATTTTAGGATCAATTTTTTATACTTATTGGCATTATTATAAAACAACACCTATCTAAGAAGTCTCCCAGACACATGAACTACATCTGTATAAAATTTCAAGAAAATCGGCCTACTTGTTTTGGAGGTAATGAATTCACACACAGTCAAACACACACACAAAATTATGTTTATATATAAGTTTAGCTAATTGTCAAACTATTGAAAAATAGTTTTTCATGAGCTTTAATAACAGTAACAATTTCTATTCCATTTCTATTATAAATATAATTTCATTTTATAATAAAAATTATATCTTTCAATAAAAAACATTTTCAGTGTACTTTTATACTCAAATTTTGAATGTACTTTAACAATAAAAGTCAATTCTAATAAATTTTCATAATGAAAAAATTATTTTAATGCAAATTTTTAGCAAGAATGATTTTTCATGAATTTTATTGTAAAATGAACTTACTCAATGTATTTTTGTAATAAAATGCTCTTCTCATATATTATCTTAGTAATTTTTCTCAAAGGCATAATAAAGAACATATAATGAGACTACCATGGCTTAATTGGCAAAATTTTAATCTATTGTATGCCTTTACAGCATTTTATGGCAAAGTTTTGGGGATAGTTGTGCATATTTACACTGGCTTAGTAAACAGACAATTAGGATAAATAAAATATCTCTAGATATTATTTATCATTATTATTGATATTTTTGATATTTTTATTGATATTTTTTTTATTATAAAAAATCTGTTTCCAGTGGTGTATATTTGGATCTTGTGTGTCCGATCCGAAAGCTCCTCTTGCTGATGGTAAGATTATTTTGTTTTTTATTTTTGAAAATAACACTAGTCATAAGATAAGATCAATAAAGTTTTGTAAAAACATTTTGTTAAAAATATCAGGAATTTTTGTTTGGTTTCCAAGATAAGCGTTGACAATTAGTATTATTTAGATTATTCAGACTCTTAATCTAATCTGCATAAACAAAAACTTGTTTGTAAAGACCTGTAGTCAGTGAAGGAATGAGTTCATGTGAAATGAGAAAAGGACTGTTGCAGGGCTTATATGCCATTAACCCCGCAAACTTAAGAAAAATAAACAGGTGAGTTAAAGCAACCGGAGCAAAGATGACTAAGACCGATATAAAGTTTAAATAGAATTTATTTCCTTTATAGAAAATAAATAAAATGTATAGTGTATCATGTTAGGTGCAAGAAAATGTTTGTGCTGGTTTGTCGTGATGGTGAATCTTTGTGGGCCTGGGGTCAGGAATATCTGTACAGCTGGTCGGCGGTCGAGGTGTTCTGAGGTGCCCTGAGAAGGGCAGTAGTTTACATAGAAATGTGTAGTTGTTGATGTTGTTGGTGGTTTAGTCTGGTGATGAAGAACGCCAAGTGAGTTTAGCCGGCGGGCTGCCATGCCGAATGATGTTGACATGTCCGATGCCAGAAACCTACTGACTAGCTGGGAGAATCTGGGGCTATTTATATGTTTTTCACCTCTAGAACCGGCACCAAGATTTACAAAAATTATTTCACACTACACTTTCTCATTGGTGGAAAAATAATTTAGGGATGGTCACTGGAGTGTAGCCAGGCAGAGTATACCTGTTGAATTCTGGCTTCTGCTGATATTCCTGCCTGCTGATTTTTGGTGAAAATTAGCATCATGTGACTGTTTACTACCATGTATGTGCTTTTCCAAGATGACCGACTGGAAAAGGTGTGGTGACATGTGAATTTTCGCATTTCGTCTCGAGAGGTCATGGTGTTAACATCTGGTTAACAAAAGAATGTGTGTTGGGTGCGGGTATCAAAATTCATTTGAATATCCCACAGGTTTTTTACTAAATTGACGGTCGGGTGCGATAGGACTTTGTTCACAATTTTATGAAGGATTCTGAGTCCTATTGATCTAAATGTTCTTTTTTGTTAAGAATATGTTTAATTAAGTTTACAACTAGATGTATGCTTATTTACATAAGATATTATTGGTTGGTTTATCTATATGTAATGGCATATAAACTTTTATGACCATTTGATGTGAAGAATAGTTATTTTGGATAAACATCTTCATTTTATTGATAGATAGCTAGAGAACAATAGTGTAACAATACAATTGTGGAACAAACCTTGTTCTCATTGTTTCATGTGCCCCATCATAACTTCGTTCATCAAATTTCAACAGTGATGTAGAAGAAACAGCAAACAAAATTCTACCTATGAAATTATTTTCTCATAAATTTTTATTCACTGTGCTATACTTCAAAAAGTTCTGTAAACAAGAGAGAGAAAATATTCCCAGAAAACAAGAAACTAGCACTCCACATAATGTATATGCAGGGCTGTGCTTAGTGCCCCCACAGACCCTGCAATTGCGAGTGGGGACTGCTAGTTCCTGAGGGGCCATAAGGCTCTCTAGCTTAGGATAATTGAAAAATTATTATCACAATGTTGAAATATCAATCTATCAACTCATCTCTCTCTCTCTCTCCCTCTCCTACTCTCTCTCTACTTATCTATCTATGTATCTCTATAATCTTTGATAGAAGCCTTCAGTTTCTTGAGGGGGTGTAAGTTGCATTTTGGGTGGGGGCACAAGGCGCATTCTTTGGGGAGCCACCATGTTGCTAAGCATGGCACCGTGTACAGGCCTGTGTACAAGTACTTGTGGCATGGTTTCTACTTTCTTTCCACCCTGTCTCCTGTTACCACTACACATATATCTGCCATCATAACAATATTAAACAAGCTTGGGAAAATCTCAAAATATGGTCAATGCAACAAAACTTTCTATCCAACCTAATAGTATAACCTGGTTAACTAGAAATATATTTTAAAAGAGAAAGATAACTACATTTTAAATTAGATCAACAAATTAGATGAAAGTAAAGGATGATATGTTGAATGAAAAACAAACACAATTGTTTTATTTTCATCTGCTATTTTCTTTTTCTTTATTTTTCTCCCAGTCTTTTTTTTTATTTTGCTGCTGATGCTTCTAATTTTTCTTCTTTCTTTTCCTTCTTTTTCTTTCTTATTTCCCTCTTTCTTTTTTCTTTTCTTTTTCACTCTTTCTTAGACAGCTGTCTGTTTGGAGATCGAATTGTAGAAGGCCATAAATTTTCTTTTCCTAACAAGACAACATTTTATGTCAAAAACTGCAATCAGTTGATTAAAAAGAAAACAGTTAATGTTGTCTGTAAATCACCTGAATTAAGGCTCCTGTGTTGTGATACATGTTTCCGAATTGAACGTAAGTTAAAGTCGATTCAAAGACATAGTATAGATTTTCCATAGTGTTTAGATATCTTTAATTTTTTATATATATATTTTTTATGTATATTTTGAATATATTTTTCATATTTTCTTATTTCTTTAAAATTTTTATATTTTTTAAATTGTCTATATATTATGAATTTTTAATTTTATATATATACTTTGATATATATATTCTTTAATCTTTTTATTTTTATTTTTATTTTTCTAAATTTCTAATTGTTTTTAAAAAGCATTTGATCATTTAGACAGCATGGCCATCAACCACATGCCCTCTCTCTCTCTCCCTCCCTCTCCCTCTCTCTCTCTCTCTCTGGAATGTAGAGCTATCTTATTGTAAACAAAATTGTCCTAATGTTAGGAGGATATAATGAGGAAAAAATTCCTTTATAATAAAGAAAAAAATAAAAGGAATTTAGTCCAAATGGTAATAGATCCAATGGAAAATTTTGCAGCAGCAGCTATAAATCCAGGCAAATAATAGTAGTAACAATAATAAAAATAATAATAAAAGTCAAAGTTCATGCAAATAGTCATGTCCATCCAGCATAGAGATATGGAAATAATTGAAAACTTTGAGTTCCTCTAGCAAATTATATAATATAGTCTGCAATTATTCTCTTCTCTGATTGGTCCATATTCTACACCTATAAATATAGATCAGATTGCCCAAATGTTAACGGTGATACCCTTTCCTCATTAGACTAAAAATATTGCAACACTCTCTCATTTTTGAACACTGCAATTGAAAAGATATCTTTTGTGCGTGATGGAAATTTTTCAATCTTTGAAACTGAAGAGTAAAATAAGTGTCTGGATGAGCTGGATGGATATAAGATCAATACAATGAGAACACCAACAAGGTGTAATGTTACAATATTACGAAATAATTTTAAAGTTAAAGTTCTAAATCCAAATTCCTCTAATGATAGTTCTTAAGGATAACCGTAATTGTATGGTTGGAATTTCTTAAAGAATTAAAAAAAGTTCTTTTCTTTTGTCTTTTGTTTGTCAGACCCTGGGAATAGGATGACAACTCAAAAAATGACAATTCCATACACAAAAAGGAATCCAGGAGGGAAGATACCAAGAAATAACTTGCCTGGAAATTTACCACCTGAATCTGGACTACCTGATGTTTCTTTTAATTTCATGCTCACAGTCATCATGGCAGGTCTTTGTCTCTTTCTTCAATTTGATGAAAATTGAAAAATGAGTTTTTACAAGAAAATTGCTGGACATGTTTAAATCAATCTATTGAACTTAAGAGAAAAAAAATAACAGTCTTTTAACTGAATTTTTGTGAATGAATTTGAAATTTTTTGTTTGGCATCAAATCAATTTTTGTAATCATTTAAATCTGGAAATATTTTACAACTAATTTCTTTTTGTTCGGTGAACAAATTGAAAAAAAAAAAACTTGAAATATAATTTTTTGAACTAATAACTCAAGGATATGAGATTTAGTTTTTCATTTAAGTGGTATACTATTGTAGGAACTCCCCCATATACAGACATGTACTCTTCCAAACTACATTTATATAGAGAGGGTTGCCATGTTGGCCTAAGTACAGCCACTTACATTTCTCTCTGTATATAGTCTTTTCGTTAATATAATACCTACCTAACTAATATCTGTGTTCAAGTCTTTCTTAGGGATCCTTTCTAAGCCATAACAAATCTGGCAACATGGCATTCTAACCTGCCACAAAAAGTCTAGTGACAAAGAATTTAAACTCATAAAAAAGGATACTGACAACACATATCTTAAGGGTACATAGGAATTCTATAGTCATTTAATGTTACAATTATTTTTAAAAGTATTAGTTTTTCCTTTGAAAACAAATATTAGAGTTAAACAACTAGTATTTATCCCATAGCCAGCTTAAGCCACAGACATGTATATATCACAAAGATATCAGTCTGAAATTCAGCCAACTTCAACTAATTGGATTGCTTGAAATTGACCTTCAGAAAACTAGATGATAAAAAAGTTAAGATTACCAGTTATCAATTAACTCATTTTACATAGAAGAGTTTGGATGTTTTGTTTAAAAGCATTTCAATCATGGTAGCTATACTGTGTAATGGAAGGGGTTTAATATCAGATATCATGAAATTTAGAAAGTTAGTAAAAAGTTAACTGTAATCAGATAAGAAACAAATTATTTCATTTGCGGGGAAAGTACAAGACCTAATAAACTTTATTATCCAAACACTGAAAGCTGAGAGAAAAGGAAAATTCACTTCTGACTTGATTTGTTATAGTAAGTTTATTTATTAAAAATTTACTATCACTTGGGCATCTGTATTTGAGCATAAATAAATAAGTGTATGAATTAAAGAAGTTTGGTTCATCTTAGTTATTCCACTTTGTAATATAGAAATCTTGATGACTTCATTTTCTTATCCCACTAACAAAATATCAATAAACAAATAAATAAAATAAGATAAATTAGATGGTATTATTGAAGAATGACATCACAGCTATGAAAGAAAAATCTACTCCCAGAAGAGACTAACTGAAGAGTAGCAGAACTCAGGAAAATGAAAAAATTCTACTTTTATTAACCTTGGTTGTTAACCCCTTAATCATTTCTATCCAAACTCTTTTATATATTCATTGTATAGTATTAATAATGATGATTAAGAAAGGGAGAAATAACTTGTTTTTTGGAGCTATTTGAAAAATTAATTTTTGGTTAGATATCTTGCCCTTCAATTGAAAATACAATTTCGGTAAAGATACTAGTGCTTATCAAGAAAGGTTGAGAGAACTTGTCCTTTGGCACTATTCAAAAAAATTGATTCCTGAAAAGATATCTTGCCCTTAGTCTCAAAATACAATTTGGATAAAGACAAGTTAAAACTTCATTTCTGGTTAAAAGATTAATCCTAGTTAAGGAAGGGCAAAAGAACACATCTTTTGGCCCTATCTAAAAAAACTAATTTTGATGAAATGGATCACCCTTGGTTTAAAAATACAATTTGGGTAAAGATGTTCAATTGTCAGGGCTGGTTTAAAGGTTAAAGGAATTAAATCCAAATAAACAAGAGTTTAATGAAAAACAATATTATTATATATTAGATTGATTGCTTTGATTCATAATGGTCCAATTGATTCATTTTATTTGATTGTGTCCAAAGTTCATTGATTATTTTATGTTTTTGCCACATAAAGCAATTCCACGAAATCTTTAATGAGAGAGACATATTCTTACTAGTGTCATTATCTTTTCTAAGGACTTTAATTATCTGCCTAGGTAATAACAACAAACAATATGTAGAAGGTTACTATAGTTAAACTATCATATATAATATATATAATAATCATCTTAGTGATATACACAATATTTTTTTACAATTATAGAAGATCACTAATCCATGCAAAGTACAGTTTACTGGCTATAATAATAGTTATAGCTTTATATATGTATATTTAACAATCAGATTAGCTCAGTGTTGCCCATGCAACTCAGAAAACTTTTGGTATAGCGAAAAATATATAAGTATTTAAATCAAAATATGACATGATTCAACGCAAAATCTTGTATAACTTTTAACATAGTACTGGACAGCTGTTTCAATCTTATTAGATCTTATCAATGTGGTTAATATTCCAAACTCCAAGTGGGATTTGAACCTGCAGACCACGTGGTGTGAAACAAACTCTCTAGAAACTGGCTCCTGACACAGTTATGCGTTCATAATGGCAATTTTTATGGTTTTACTCTTAATCGAAGCCGCACTCCTTTTTCTAGAAGCTGATTTTTAAAATTATTTATTTCAATAATTATCAGGGGTATTCTGAGACAAAATCTAGCTAAAAACGCGCCCAATCACATGAAGTAGATCTGTGTCAATTTTCAAGAAAATCAAGTTCGTCATTTTAAAGTCCATAGGGAATGAACGAACGTATACACATAACAAAGTTCCATTTATATGTAAGGTTAGAAATAGAGAAATTTTAAATAGATACCAAAATAATCTCAAAGTTTTTCACTTTTCAGAACTAAACAATGCCATTCTCAAGATATGAATAAAATAAAGAAATTAGGAATTTTTAGTACCAACATTTTTGAAACGTCATCATTATTTTACGTATCTTTATATGATCTCTCTATTTTCTATCTATTTGTCAGACTTAGTTCCTCTTTTCATCTTTCATATGTAAATAGATATTTTAAATGTGAATATGTGTGTGTGTATGTGTGTGCATATATTGATGTTAATCTGGGGTTAGATGCACCACAAATTTTAAGGGCTCACTCTCAGCATGCTAACCACATGATTCCATGATTTATTCATTTTCAAAAAATGTTAATAAGATAAAAATGACAAACCCAAAACCCAAGTAGCTGATTTCTCATGAGAAGAAAATATCAAATTTATCTGAAAGAAAAAAGTTCTTAATATCAAGCTCTATTTTTTTTTAATATATGTTTTGTAATTCAAAGTACTTTTTGACTTTGCTAATTAAACTTTTGTAGATAAAAAATGTTATCTAAATCTTCATATAAAATATTTTTGGAAATCTGTATACACTGTCTAAGGCTCATCAGTATGGCTCTGCATATCACAGGTCATCCTTTAGCCAAGATCAAAACTGGACCAAAAAGGCATCAGTCCAAGTCTCTCACCATTAGGTTTTCAGTTGAAATATTAAATTGAAATCTTTACTGCTATATAAGTCATTGAAGAGTGCTCAAGTTACATCTTTGTGAAGAGTAGAATGAGCTTTTCTTTAATGCTAAGATAATGACAAGCAGACATACAATTATAACTTGAAACTGCTCAACCAAATTTTAAAAGTGTATATAATTTTTTTTTTAATCTGTATACAGGCCTGTTTTGCCATTGGAATTTATTTTCCACTTTCCTTATATATTTGCATGCACTAGCTGAAAGTTTCTTCCTTTAATCCAGTGAATCCTGTTGGTGAAATCAGCAGAGGAGATATTATTGATAGAAATTAAATTATCCAAACTAGAAAACTTCACAATTATTCAAATACAACTTCTGTTATCAAAACCCCAAAGGATTTATATTTTCTTTTCAAACCTTAAAAATAAAATAAAATATTCAGAAAAAAGAATAGAAAATATACCAAATATAAAATGAAATCAGACAAAAGCAAATATTTCAGGTACTACTTTTTTGTGAAATAATTGCTGGGTCATGTTTCTTAACATAAGAATTATCTTAGATAAATATTTAATTCTAGAACCAAACATAGCTTCGAAGAATTCAGCCATTTTAATCCAGTTGAACAACCAGACAAGACAACATCTTAAAAAGAAATCCGAGGACCCCAAATCTTGAACTAATCATTTTAATCCTTAAATTAATGAGTTCTGTATAACATGTATAAAAATATTGACTTTGGAAATAACCAAAGAGCAGAAGGGGAAAATGATATTAAGACACAGTGTTTGTCATCAAAATAATCAAGGAAAAATTAAACAAAAAATACAGAAGTTAAATAAAAGTCGTCTGTATTCTTTCAGTAATACAAACAGACAGAGATTCAAGAAAACATTTAAAAAGGGATAGAAAGGATTTACTTTAAAATTTCCAACTAGAATCATCTCTTAATCCTTAAGCTATCAAGTTCAAAGTAAAAGAGAAAAATATATCAATTAAGCAGACAATGTCACTGAAATTAAATTTTATTCTTGGTTATTTTTTTCTTCCTGTCAGTTACTTTCTACTCTTCCATTTTATCTAATACTAATAGAATAGCTTGGCATTGCACAAGCAACTCAGAAAATTTTAGGGATGTCAAAAAATATATATGTATTTAAATCAAATTATAACACTATGATTCAATGTATAATCTTGTATAACTTATAAAATAGTACTGGAATGCTGTTTTGATCATTTTGGATCTCAGCAGTGACATGCAATGCTGGTGGGATTAAAACCCACAGACCATGTGGTGTGAAACAGCTGTTTTGATCATGTTGGATCTCATCAGTGACATGCAATGTTATTAAC
>JAYKTE010099810.1:0-13824 GCA_036873565.1 Xipholeptos notoides
AGTTAAACAGAGGTGGTACGAGAGTGAGATACAAGAATGGTGAGAGAGAGAGAGAGAAAAAGAAAAGAAATAGATTGAGAGTAAGAGTGTGCGTATGTTTGTGTTTGAGAGAGAGAGAGAGAGAGAGGGACAGAGAGGAAGAGAGAGACAGAGAGATAGAAAGAGGGAGAGAGATAGGAAGAGATATATATATAGAAAGATATAAATAAAGAAATAGAGAGAGACAGGGGAAAAGAGATAGAAAGAGAGACAGAGACAGAGAGATAGAAAGAGGGAGATATAGAAAGAGAGAAAGATATAAAGAGAGAGACAGAAGAGAGATAGAAAGAGAAAGAGATGGAAAGGGGCAGAGATAGAAATATAAGGATAGAGACAGAGAGGGAGATAAATAGAAAGAGAGAGAGGGATAGAAAGAGGGAGAGAGATAGAAGGAGTGGTTAGTAACTAATTTCTCTTCTCTGGCTATTGTGCCTGGTAACACTTATGCTTTTCATAGTGACTCGAGAAAAGGAGAATTAATTAAAAAAGCAGATTTTTGTTTGACTCCCGGGGAAAAAAGTGCATTTAGTCGAGATTAGTTGGGAATGGGAGAAAATTTAATTATTTTCTCGAAAGAAAGAAAGAATGAAGAAGAAGAGAGGGGTTTTTTTGTTGTTTTTTTATCAAACTGCAACATTTTCCTACCGATTTGAACAAAGAACTCTCTGAGAACTTTACACATTTCTCCATAATTCATGAACATTTCAATGACTTCTATTCATTCTCCCATATTTGATGATTTAAACTTGTCCATCTTTGGAAATAAATTCTCACATTTGCAATCTTATGAATAGGGCTATGACCAGAATATTCTTTTATTAAATAATATTCTTGTCACAGCCCTACTTGTTACTTGACTATTTTACAATTTTACCATTTCTTTTAATTCTGTAGTTATTAGTAACAACTACCACATAATTTAAAGAAATGATAAAATACCAAAATAATCAAGTCTGTGGCAAGAATATTCTTTAATAAAAGCATATTGTCACAGCCCTACTAATAATTATAGAATTAAAAGAAATGGTAAAATCATAAAATAGTCAAGTAACGACAAGAAAGTTCTTTAATAAAAGAATATTGTCATAGCCCTACTAATAACTACAGAATTAAAAGAAATGGTAAAATCTGTGGCAAGAATATTCTTTAATAAAAGCATATTGTCACAGCCCTACTAGTAACTACGGAGTTAAAAGAATTAGTGAAGTATGTGGCAAGAATATTCCTTAATAAAAGCATATTGTCGGGTGGCATGTACTCTGGTCGACATATCCACGAAGAGAAGGAGGATGAGGAAGAAAGAAGGAAGGTAAAAAAAAGAAAAAAATGTTGACTCCACACATTTTAAAGCTTTTCCTAATTGATATCACATTCGTACCTAATTATGTGTAACTAATTAGATAAGACCTACCTTTATTTATTACGATGGGCCATTGGCATGACGTCACTAGCGATGATGCTGATAGTAGGGCGAGGGAGGAAAAAGGGCGCTTTGAAGGAAAGAATCTCTGCGGTTTCGAGCAGGTAGGAACTGATGTTTGTTTGTTTGTTTGTTTGTATTTTACGGCATATCAACCATCTTGAGTCATTTAATGCTGAGAACAATCATCTTTGGTAAACGTTACTTTTTGTTCACACTTAGTTTTTAGAATAACACAATTTGAGCTATTCCATCCATATCAACCATTTTAGAACAATCATTTTTGGTAAACGTTAGTTTTTGTCAACTTTCTTTTTTTTTTTTTAAATATGCACTATTCAACCCATAGCTGGAGGGAATGTGGGAATTCATACCTTTCCCAAGGGTATTAGTCCGAATATGAACGCAAACGAGGAGGAACTGAAAATTATTATTGCAACCAAGAAGCAAAAAAAATGCATGAATTTGACACGAAGCCCAAAACTGGTAAACCTAAAACTTTGAGATGTTGACCCTTGAACTGTCATAATTATGTTTATTCGTTTAACGGTATATAAACACTGGTGGATTATTCAGAATAAATATAAATTACGACTTGCAGAATTTTACTTTAGTTTAGTTTCTTTGTTTAGTGGCATATCAACTCTTAATTAGTTATTTAAGGTAAATCAACAAGTCCTATTTTAGTGGGATAGGCCGCTCTGTAGATAATTCCCGGGCCACTTTAAAGCCCCAGTCCACCCCTGTATAGGATATATCCTAGAACCTGTAAGACGAGTTGCTACTAGATAGTGCCCAGGCTGCTTTAAAGCTCCAGTCGACCCCTGGATGACTGCTGCGTCCGTCTCAAGAGACGGTGGAAAGTGTCATCAAACCACGTATGGTTGTCAGACAGCCGACACAGAGATTTGTTTATAGTGGTGAAGTATGATGATGATTGCATCCATCCGTCTCAAGAGAATATGGAAAGGATCATCAAACCATGTCAGACAGCCGACACAGAGATTACGTTTACCATAAATTATTGTTCTCGGCATTAAATGACCTAAAATGGTCGATATGCCGTAAAACACAAAAAACACTCAAACATTCTGGTAGAAAATTTGATTATGGGATAAAATGATTTATATTGTAATTCAGTTAAAATGAATAAAACTCATAATTCAATTGTTAAAATGGTTGATATGCCGTAAAACACAAACAAACAAACATAATTCAATTATACTGCCTTTCGATAAATAAGCCATAACATTTAGATAATGACATTGATGTTGTAATGCTGTTTCAGAGAAGCGAAATTAGATTAAACTCCCCTCCACCGTGACATAAAAATAAAGAATTCCATCTTTACAAGGAAAGACGCGATAGTCTTAAATAATAAATAAAATGGACGCTTTTAATTCAATTTCAAATCTTTCTCTTTAACTTGTATTATCATCCTTTTCATCTACGATTTTTTTTTCTTCAAAGGCGCCGACATTTTCATAGAAAGCTGCAGAATGAATTTCGACAAATTCTTCAAGAAAAAAAAACTCATATATTGCTGAACGGGCAGCGAGGTTAGAGCAGTGGAAAAATCTCGGTCTCTGGGATCGTATTACATGAGTTCAACCCCTAGTCAAAAACCACTACATTCACTTTCTGCTGTCTCGGGCAGATGAAGCTCGCTAACTCAGGAGAGTAATTCATCTAGGTGAAGGGCGACACTGATTACAAAAGCCCAGGGTTATAATGAGCACATACAAATGGCCTTGTGTCTAACTTGGGTTGGTGCTCGACCAAGTAAATATAATATACAGGTTAGAGAAATGTGTGTAATGTTGAATACTACTCGGGATGAATACACACACATGTTTGTATTCCATTGAACGATGACCAGTTTAATTTATGCATCGGGGATTTCAGTAACGCATCTCCGAATCTTACGCACGTCCATGATAGGGGTTACTTTTTTAGTCTCATACAATGAATATCTGCAACAGAGATTAAACTTTCCGGTCCTGAATGCATAAGTTCATTCATTACAACAATGCGATTTGCAATCCCTATAATCCATTCGCTCGAAAGTAAAATAATGTAGGTGTCATTACTTTTGGAATTACCTTCGTATATTTTTAGTTAGGTAAATTTCAGTTCTTCTTTTTTCGTCAAAGTGTCCATCGAGTACTGTTTTCTCAGGGACTATCCTTTCTAGAACTACTATATTTCTATTCGTTCAGTTATACTTTTATTTTATTTCTTTTTAGATTATAACTTTTCTTAAACTGTTTATAAATTTACACGTATACATACTCACACACATTTATATTTGGCTCAATATAACTTGTATGTTATCCAAATGCCGTCCAAGACTACATCCTGAGGTTGAGCAAATTTTAAAAGCTCGCATAGCAGTTTGAACTACGAAACTCATACATAAATAGGCTTTTGTTTACATAAATATTTTCTACACTACTCATTATTCGTTGTTAATTCAATTTTTCTTTGTTCATTTAACAAAAACGAATTAAAGTATTTTTTTATGTTTAATTTTATCGGAAGATATCTCAATGCTGATAAATGGAGTCTGAAATGAAGATTTGTTTTAAACAATGCTTTAATGTCAGCTATCCTAATCTTGCCAAAGATGTGCTATGAAAACAACTGCAAAGAAAACGCATACAATTTAGCTGTGAATAGAAATATGTAGATTTAATCTGCATATAAGATTTTTACAGTTTATTATATTTTCGGTTTGAATCAAAATTATAGACATATATTTATGATTTTTAATGAACCTTTTTTTCTTTCGTTTCAAACATATTTCGGCTGTGCATTTTACGCATTACTAATTATTTAAGTATATTATTTTTATTAAACTTTTATATCATATCACGATTTATGTCTCTCTGTTTGACTATTTCTCTTTCGTTCGTTCTCACCACCTTCACACACTCTCTCATTCTCAGTTTCCCTGCTTCTTCAGTTTTCTCTTAATAGCTTTGCACCCAGTTTACACGGTATCAGATGAGAAGGGATTATTTTTAATTCATTGAAGGAGGCAGAAGAAACCAATTTTAATGCAAATATTACTCAAATGAAAATTAAATAAAAGTTTTTGCTTGAAAAAACTTGATGAATCTAAACTAAGAAAGGGTTTACAAATTTAATTACATCTGCATCAACCCCTTAACGAACAGCTTTTTTTGTTAAAAATGTTTCGGTTTCAGCAGCGTTTGTTTATTTGTTTATTGTATAGTAATATCAAAGCTAATTAAGAAAGGGCGAGAGAACTAGTCTTTTTGGCGCTATTTGAACAAATAATTTTTGACGAGATATCTTGCGGTTGGTTTCTGTTAATGAAACCCGCCCCCCTCATAAGATGGACTAGCCATGTGACTCTTACCAGTTAAGCTATGCATTGCGCAGACACTGATCAGCAATCAAGGAGTAAGGTTGTAATATCACAATTTTCCTGGGCCGAGAATAGGATTCGCTCAGCTATTCAACATTCTGCACTGTTTTCCTTCAATATATATTTTATTTAACCCAGTACCGAATCGTGTTATCTTTCCACATTCTTTCCAAACACAACAACATGGCGAAGAGTATGGGATAAAGTATTCACGCGGAAACCCCACACAACAGTTCTAAAATTCAATTTGGGTAAAGACTGGTTAAATCTTCATTTTTGGATAAGAGGTTACAAAAGCATTGATTGTGGTTTTGCTTCAAAATCAATAATTCATTAACATCGCCTCAAGAGTTTTCGTTTTGAGATATTTAACTTCATTAATTACTTCTCCCGATAAATTCTAATGATTAATTTACCAAAGATAAGTCTTGGATTGAAAAACAACTGTAAAAATTTTAAGGTTTTTTGTCATTATTTCCAATGATAAAAGTTAAGTAAAAAAACAAAAAAACAGTAAAGTAAAATAAAAATTAAAAAGAAAATCTAATAAAGACCTAGAATAACCTTCCTTGTTTTTTCTTTCTTTCGTAAAGAATAAATCTTTGTATTAGAATTAACCTCTCAACTAGCAATGAAGACTTAACTTGTTTCTACCCAAATTGAATTTGAAACCCAGGACGAGATTCTCGTCAAAAATTTTTTTTTTTCAAATGGCGCCAAGAAACGAGTTCTCTAGCCTTTTCTTACTCAACAGTACTAATGCTATTCGATAAACATAAAACAATTCAGCTAGAAAAGAAATATATATGTATATAGCGTCTGGTCACTTCTAGTGACATTTTCTGTCTTAATATCCTTAAAAACTAAAAGACAATTTTAAAAAAGCAAAAAAAATGTCTAGGTTGGTCTAAAGATTGTGTAAAAATCAATTTCAGGAGAATTTTTATTTGATTGTAGAGAAAGTTTACCTTTCCAATATGCTTAGAGACCAAAATGTTTAGGGCAAAAATATTTTTAAAAAATTGACAATCTACGTATATACCCTGTTAAGCACACAACTAGCATTTAACACAATATACATGTATGTGGTTTATGGCAGATTTATTCCTCATTACAACCACTTGCCGGCAGGTTTTCTCCTCAAAAAGTTTTCTTCTCTAAAAACGACCAGATCTCAAGATTCTTTAAATTCGAATTTTTGCTCTAAATTAAAGAGCCCTATTTGTCTGGAGCAAATAAAAGTGAGCATAATAGTACAATTGGCGTTTGAACTCGTACAATAAGGTTCCAAAAGCATTTAACTACTCACCCACATAAATTGCTCATGTATTGTAGATTGTGTGAATAAAAACGATGCAGAATAACAAGACAAAACAATAGTTTATTTCTGTTAAATTTTATTTTTTATATATAAACTTAGCAAGGAAAAAAATCTTAAAAAACTTAAAAATCAAACTAAAAAATTCAACAAAAAGTGGGTGATGAATAGGAATCGAGGAAATGGCTTCAATCTTGGTGTGAACTAAAGGGAGGTGGTGTGTTTTGTGGTTGGAATGGGGCCTATTGGTTGGTGCCAGGACCTAAATTTGGCAGACTGGAAGGCTTCCGCTTGTTTACAAATATAACGCCGTTTCTTGGCGAATCTTAGCATCAAACGGAGACTATCGGCCATGATCTGGAGACTGATGGCCGACAGACAGACGGCACTCCTTCTCAAACATCCTGTGACGTACATTGTATTCAAAATGGCTGATCGTCTTAGCAAATCTATGCCTTTTTTCTTTCAGGCAAATCAATAAAGCTTAAAATTTGCATTAGCATGGTACTTTATTCAATCGAGATCGGGAGCTCTTGAAATTTGCAACTGGTTTATGCATAAAAAGATCAAGAAATCAGAAATGCATGCTGGCATTCCGTACAAAGTACAATACTACGTATATTTGTAGTTATGGGTGAAAATTTAGAAAATACTAGCAATATTGCGCAGCCTTGCTTTGGATTGTATTTGTCCCTGTAGCAGCAATATTTCCGTCTGAAAACCAAACCGAAGTTGTTCTACAGGTTCGAATACCACATATATCAAATTTCAACTCTCTTGATCAAAAATTAGCAAAGTAGTTTGGGGGCCTTTGGTCATGAAACTTTTGAACTATTCGTTCAATGGTAGACGTAAAGAGGGTGTAAATTTCGGTTTAACTTAGACCATTTCTTCAAGAAGCTGATTTTTTTCGATTTTTTGTTTTTGATACTTATTGTAGGCATTCCGAAACGTCGCCTATTCAAGAAAACTTTCAGACACATAAAGTACAACTGTGTGAAAATCGGCCCAGTCGTTTCTGAGTCCATGGTCAACAAACTCGTACACAGTTCCATTTATATATAAGTTTAGATATTCAATATTTTATGTTTGAATACACTATGATATTACCGATATTTTGGGTGTTTATACAATGTGTTTAGACAGTCCCAGCACAGCTTTCACTGCCTGGTTTATTTAGAAATAAGCTGGTATGCAACAGTCTTTTAAAATAGGTATTTTTATAAAATTAATCATTGAAATGCATTTTTAACATTACTGTGTATGTTTTTTGTCTGGTGTGTTTAAGCATATACAATGCTGCAGCAGTCAAGTAGAAAATTTGATTGAAATATACAATAAAATCTATAAATTAATATACTTCAGCTGTTGCTACACTCAATATCCAGGTCCTATCAGTGTGTTAGATACACTTTCAATTTCGATTTCACACGTTGCCCTTTCACTCAACTATAAACTTTGTAGTACAACCAATATTCTTTTAACAGTCCATTCACAAATGAACAAATATTAATTTAGGATAATAATTCTAAAAATAAAAGAACAAAAATACAGAGTAAGAATAATATAACCGATAAGCATATTACTAAACCGAAAAAAGATTAATTTATTGTTATGTATGCAGGGTAAACTTTAAGAAAAATGTTATTTATTTCGTGGTTTCAGTTACGAACAAACCTGTGCATGGTCTCTATCATTAGATTTACAAAATAATTTTCATTTCGAAAGTAGAGAAACAGGTGGCTTTACAATAACTCTGATTCAATTAATTATTGAGACTCCTTCCTGTTTGTAAAGATCAAATAAAAAGAAATCTAATTAGTGATATTTTCTATAAAATTTTTCTGTCACTGCTTGCTTTTTATCGAAGTTTTGGTTACGAGCAGTCAGACACCAAATCTCTTTCACAAAATTTAGCCGTCGTGCTTTTTTGCATCAGTAATAAATGTTTTTTCGTTGCTTTTTTATTTATTTAATTTTAATTTTTTTTCACAAAAATTCGTTCTTTTTTTTTTTTCTCTTCTTGTTTTATTCTATTTTCTTAAGTTTTCTTCTATCTTTCATCCTTCGTTTGATTTTTTTTCCCTTTTCAGCCTTCAATGTTCTTGGGTATCTTTTTGTTTTCTTATTCATCATGTTTTTAGTCCTAGCTCTAAAAAAAGGTTTAAATAAAAAGCATATTGAACCATAGAGAATAGCAGCTGCGTTGAGAAAATATCGCGAGTAAAAGTAAAACAAAATTAAAATCTGACTCACTGGACGGAACGAAAGACAAACGGAGATATTGATTGAGATTTATTAATAGATCAGAAATCAATCCATTTACCTCCTCTTCTCGTACCAAATCTCGTGATCATCAACGAGATTCAAACCTTATTACCAACATCATCATAATTATAGGATGCATTATTCATAACTTTTTTTTCTTCAATAAATCTATCTGATGATCGAAATATGTAGGTTTTAGAAACTAAGGTTAAGCAAAGGTCTGTAATTTTGACAAATTGTGGTAGACGCCATAATCTCTAAGGAGGTACACATGAAGCAGTGAAGGTGGAGGAGTGGTAGAATCTTAGGCAATGGAATCGTATTATACAAGTCCAAATGCTAGTCAAAATAATTTCACTTTAAGCTATTTATCCGGCAGATGAGGCTTGTCAACTCTGGGGAGTAACTCATCTACGCGTCAAGATAACACTGATTCAGAAACCCGAGTGGGTGAAACCTACCAACTCAAGGAGAGTAACTCATCTAGGCGAAGGACAACAGTAATTACAAAATCTTCAATGTAAGGAGCACTTAAAACGGGCTTGAACTCGGTTAGGCGGTCGATCAATATGTCTGATATATATTTGTGAATTTGGTGCAGTCACACTCGACTTTGAAAGTGCTGGAGTCTTTTTACACCACTCTCTGTTGGCAGAAGGGTTGTTTTTTGGGGCTTGCAGTGATAGGGCTCCAGTTTCCTCTCCTTATCATCCACCTACCTTTTGACAATTTATTCATTATTATACATGCTTATTTATTATTATACATGTTTCCATGATTATGGCCTGAAAAGCCTCTGGACGAAACCGACTGTCGTCACTTTTATATTTTTTCCTTTTTTTACCTTATTTTACCCATCTTAGTTGACTTCACTTCCTTTTTGAAAATTTCTCTACTTTTACATTTTCTAAATATCTTTATGCTCCCTCAAACTCTGCCTTTTTACTTCCATGATATATATTAATGTTTTTATATATGATATATAAATACATGTATATATGAATATTATTATATATATAATACATTTATATATATATTTATTTATTTATTTATATAAATATATATATATATATATATACATATTTATTTATATGCATATATATATATATATTTATTTATATGCATATATATATATATATATACATTTATATGCATATATATATATATACATATAAGCATATTCTTTGCCTTGAAATATCTTATATACGTATATGTGTGTGTGTATCTGATTGAACTTCAAGGCCATACCTATACTGACAATATATTCACCAAACCAATAACTCAACCCAATATAGATAATTAATACAAACGCGAATAAGTTCAAATTATTTTCCATGATCATTTGAATATGCTGCATTTTTATGATTTGTGAGAAAACTATTTTTAGTTAATTTTTTTTTCAATTTTATGAATTTAATATTAACTTGAAAACGTGAATGTAAATATGTTAGAGCGTGGTAAAATAAGCGATAATGTTAAGCTCTATTTGTTAATATTTAAATTTCATTTTTTTTTTTTTTAACTTACCGATGCTTTAAGGTATTCTAGCATCATCAGGTGATATATTGAATCTGACCAACCGTTACTTCTTCCATATTCATTTATTGACATAGGTGAGGCACCCGGTCATAAGCCAAAAGAACGTGAAGCGTAGTTAATCACAACACAATAAATTAAAATGATGCCAATAGTGTTTGATAGAAGCATGTTGATTGATTTTTTGTCCAAAAGAAAATATAGAAATATATATAAGTTAAAAATGGACTCGTGTTTTTTGTAATTCCAAATTTTGACGCCTTAGCAGCTATTGTTTCAGCTCCAAACCAGTGTAAGAAGTGTTCCCCATGCCCAAATACTCTATATATATATCAAATTTCAAGTGTTTAAACGCAAAATTGTCAGAGTATGTTTGAGTGGACCGTTGTGATCTCCACAATTAAACTTTGAACATTTAGTAGCTAAATTTCTAGCTCAAAAAGCTTTCCCCTATGTCTGAATACCCTATGTATATAAAATTTCAAGTCTGTAGACCGAAAATCAGCAGAGTAGTTTGGTAGAGGCTACTTGACCTCACACACACACACACACAAATTTTCAATAGATATAAACATTTGCAAAAATGTTCATTCAAATATTTTTAGTTTGAATATATTTTTAATACAAAAGTGTTTTGATAATTCAATTTCTTGTTTAAATATTGAATACATATAGATTTAAACCATCTCATATGTAAGTATTGCTTTATTGATTGATTTTTTTTTTATTCAATCAATTTTGCTTATTATTTTATGTTTATATACACATAAGCTCTCAAATTAGTTGAGCCTTTTAAATTTTAAGTAAATGAATAGATTTTTAAATACAAAATTTTTTTTTTGTTTTTAGCTCATTTAGTTCTCTCTCTTTCTCTCTTTTTCTCTCTTGCTCTCTCTCTAGAGATAGATAGATATTTTAAGTTTAATATATTTAGGCAGAATATCATTATTCAGAAATATTTGATTAAAAAGAATTTAAATTTTTCTTTTTAATATTTTTAATTCATTTTTATTTCAATTTTTTTTCTTGTTTTCTTAGAAGAAACTTAGTCACTGGGTCGTATTTTAATATAATTTCCAAACTTTCTTACAAAAGTTTTCTGTCCTCCTTGGCCATCCTTAGAGATAGACATTTCATGTCAGTTACATTCTAGTTTTTATTGTGTTTTTATCTTTTTAATGAAATATGTCTGAATATATAGGTATAGATATATATATACATGTATATAATGTTGTTGTACCAGCGTTTTTTAATATATAACTATTATGTAGATTAATAAAGTTTCAATACTAGCATCTTACTTTTTTCTTTTTATCGTTTTTTTTTCTGATTTTGATGTCTTATAAGCTTTAACTGAAAATATCGTTGTTGTCATATACTACTGAACAAATAATGACAAATAGTCTACCCTGATCTTTATTCTAATTTAAAAATTTGTGAGATTATTTATCTCTGCAAATGAAGCTAAATATTCTGTTTCTCTCACACACACACTTTTATTAGCCTGTAAAATTTGTGTGGGGGGATTTTTTGAAAATATGTATAAAATCATAAGAATTTTTTCCGTAACTTTTCCCAAGCGAAATTTAGATATTCGTTATTTCAATCTTAATTCACACATTCTATTCTTATTAGAGTTGTTCCAAAATCTGACCAATTACAATTTAGTTTTTTTATTCCTTTTTATAATACTGACTGCAATCAATAATGGTTTTATTAAAGATTGTGCTGTTAGAATTTAATTCTCACAAGTGCCCAACATCTGTGCTTGGGGAAAAATAATATGATTTTCAGTATTGTACGTATTGGCATTTCTTTGCTTAGTTTTGTTCTTGCATCCTAAGTGTAGGTTAAAGAAGGAAAAATCTAGAGTGATAAAGAACTTTGGGCGCACATCCTAAAATATAATTTCCATAATTAAGTTTTTATCATCCAGAAGTATTGTTTGTTTTTGTTTGTTTTGTGTTTAACGGCATATCAACCATGTTAGGTCATTTAATAGAAGTATTGATTTAGATAACTCCAACACTTACTCTCAGTACCGGAACACTAAATACATACGTTTATCATTCCTTGTTAGTATAGCAAAAGTAGTATCCATTTGTTTATAGTTCTTACTTTGGCAAATAATGTATTGATTAAACCTTCAATGCTGTACAATCTTTATGCAAGGTTTGTTCCAAAAGTAATGCCTCATATTTCATAAAGTTATCTTTTAAAAGTTGAAGATCTGCAAAGATTGGAGTGGTACCATCAAGAGTAGTGACCTTTACATAGTCACGACCACTCAATGCACTTTTGCAAGCAATGAATGAGGCGGTTTTTTTTTGCGCGTCTGGAGAGTGCTCTGTCACACACATCTCTTTCGCCACTCTGAAATCGACGAACCCATCTCCTAATTGTGCCGACATCAACTGCATCGGCTTCGTAAACGTTCAACAGGTGAATGTTGATCGATTCAATTTTTTCTGCATGGAGTAATTTAATCACACACCCCTGCTTTGGACGCACGTCCCTGGCAAGGGTTGCTTTCTTAAGCGTCTCGCATCGTTAATATCTGCAACAGAGATTAAACTTTCAGATCATGAATGCATGCTTTCTGACATCATAATATAATTTGCAATCCCCTCTAATCCATTCGGATGTGATAAAAAAATAGAAGGCATTACTTTTAAAACGACCGTCCTAATTAGTAAAATAAACTTAGAGCAGCCTTATAATGAAAAATAAGAAAACGGGTATGTAAATAATCAAAAGGGAAGAATTATATAGTGAATGATAGTGACTACTGCAACTGCTACTCTTTTCATTTAGTAACATACAAATCTGCTAGTTGCTGCTCCTGCTTGTTGTGCACAGTGACTACTGTGTAAACCGTAGCCGCCTACAACGAGAGCAAAGGCGTCGTTGAGGTGGTCAGTTGCCCTCACTTGGAAGAATAAAGTGCTGGAGTGTTTGTCAGGCGATCCCGTACAGGTGCAACATCAATATGTTTTCGGGCTGACTGTTGATAATACTACACACATGAGATGCCAACAAGGGAACAGGTTAGCCAATCAGATATTTAAGTTACAATACACTCCCTCCTCCAGTAGATTTAACGGGGGAAACATACTAAAAACGCACCGACTTATGGAGATGTTATGCAGGTGGGACTCTTCTTTGTTGTGCATCTCATACCTTCTCTATCTCTCCCTGATATATATCGTCTGCTAATTTTCTCCCGTGGCATAACATCCATTCATCTCTCCCTCTTCCCCATATTCTCCCCTCCCTCTTTCTCTCTCCCTCTTTCTTTCTCCCTCTTTCTCTCTCCCTCTTTCTCTCTCCCTCTTTCTTTCTCCCTCTTTCTCTCTCTCTTTCCCTCTTTCTCTCTCCCTCTTTCCCTCCCTCTTTCCCTCTTTCCCTCCCTCTTTCCCTCTTTCTCTTCCTCTTTCTTTTTCCCTCTCTTCCTCTTTCTTTTTCCCTCTCTTTCTCTCTCTTTCTTCCTCTCTTTCCGTCTTTCCCCCTCTCTCTTTCCCCCTTTCTCTCTCTGTCCCTCTCCCTGTTTCCCTCTCCGTCACACACAATCACAGATGCCAATATATAACAGCACATAAATAAGAGAGGAATATTCTATTTGCGTACAATTATACCCTGGAAATTGGATTTGACATGTCCTTAAATATTGACACCCAAAGAGACTCTTTCAAAATGTATAGCGTGAAAAAAAAAAATAACATTCAAAATGTTGATATCTTAATTGCCTTTGTAATTTGTTTGGATTTTCTCGGTCCCCGACAAAAATAATTTTATGCAAATATTCTTTTAAAATTTAAATTGAAGATATACTACTCCCATTGCTACTAC
>JAYKTE010099920.1:0-33146 GCA_036873565.1 Xipholeptos notoides
TTACTTTTCCAGGTTTAATAAAATCTTAAGAATATTACTTTTCATGCGCGCATTTTTCCATATAATATAAAATGGCTAGCATTACTTTAAGATAATTTTGATATCATGTTCAGCAATTAAATTTCTATCCTATTCTTAATATTACAAAATCCTTTCAACCATGACTTCTTTGAATTTAATACTAAAAACTGTATTCTATTGATAATTTAATGAGATTGGCTTATTATTTAAAGACTACATTTTAAAAATCTTACATTTTACTACTTTAAAAAAAGAAAAAACATATTGTTAAAAATGATATCAAAGATTTAGAAATAAGATGCATCAGTAATCAGATTTCATCTTTATCTTGTTTTTGTTTTTTTTATTGAACAATGTCTCAGATGCCCAGCCCCAAATTTAATTTTTCTTATAATTGCTCAGCTCTCAGGGAATCTATAAAAAATAATCTTCAAAAAGAGTTTAGTTTTCCTTGTTTATTTGACATATGCTCTCATAGTTTTTATATTGTCAAACATGATATAATACTTATACACCACTGTTTGATATATATGATATTTTTTAACTATGCATCTTACCACAATATTTATATAAATCATAATAATTATCAAACATTCAATATTACTTAAAAATTTTCAGTTTTCATTTTTAAAATAAAAAAGAAAGTTCCCCCAAATATTCTCAAAATTTTTCACATTTATCTATTTCAGTTTATCAACTTTTTAACTTACTGAATGTTTTATTTTAATGTTTCAAACCAGAGATAGGTATATTTTCACCATTTAGACTATAACCATTGACCTTACTTATTTTGAAATCTATTGTATATTTATTAGCTCAAAGCATATTTTTGTGGTGAAAAACTATTTACTTTTGTTTCCCGCTATTACATCTGATTAATTCTTGTATAATATATTTGATGTAATTTAGGATTTTCACTTTCAATATGAAACAAAGAAAGTACTCATTGATAAAACAGCTAACAAATTGTATGAATAAAAAATATCAAAAAAATTAGTCCTTCTGGGAGTTTCATGCATTTCTTCTCGTCCACAGCTCACTACTAAAATCACACTACTAGAGCCATTAGCTCTGTTTACAATCCAGTTGCCATATGAATGGGCGTGTTTATTTTTTCACTCACAATGAATATAATCTGTTAATTTAAATGAAACACACAATGATGCATGCCGTTCAATATCAGGAAATAAATGAGGAAAATGAAAAGACACCAGAGCTATGGCAGTTACCTCTACTAGTTATATATATATATATTTCTTGTGTTTTGAGTCTTGTGCATTCTAATTACAACTTAATACTTCTTGTATTTTACCTACATTCTTAGCCTATTTAGTTGGTTAGAATTCAATGTGATTGGATTCTTTTATTAGTATGATATCTGCTACTTTTTTTTTACAGAAACAAGCCATCTCTACATTGTTGATGTCTGAATGTAATCTACCAATGTAGACTCTCTCACATATAAGATCTGTGAGACTCCTTGCATCTATTGTTGCATTCATATACTTTGGTCTTTCATTTGTCTTGAAGGCTCATTAACCCCAAGAGAGTAACTTCGGTGAAAGACAACAACACTAATTCTAAAAAGTCTAGGAAAGTAATGAGCACGGAAAAATGGTCCTGTGCCTAACTCTGATTGATGCTCAACCAAGTATATCCGTAGTCCAACTACTAAGAGTTACTTCACAGATATATATATATAATACTAGCAAAGGTACCTGCGCGAGACTGAAAATATTATCTTGAATTTTTCAAAAGAATTCTATGCATCTCAAGAAAAAAGCATCCTCAATGATCTGTTACATTGTTTTAGCAGCATTATTTTGGAAGGTCAGAATTAAGAGATACAGTGCTATAAATTTTGACCCATGTTGGAAACCACTATTATGCCAAATTTCATAGAGATTGTTTGAGGGGTGGAGGAGAGTGATCTGATTCAAATTCACAAAGAAGTTGGCCAGCATCAACTTGGTGTGTACCATCCCTAGGGGCAGAAGTTTATAAAAAGCCACACCAAATATGACCTTTACCTTGGAAAATGGTGTGCACCATCCCTAGTTGGTGGGTCATCATCATGCCAGGTCTGGTCATGTCCAGTTAAGTTGTGTGGGCTGTTGGAGAGTATATATAGATAGGCCATGATCTTGACCTTAAACTTGAACAATGATGTGCATCAACAAATTGAAGATGTTGAATGGTGCCAAAAAAATAAAATTGGTTAAAATTGAAATTAAACAAAAATATCTTTCATATTGATATTATATGGATCCTTTCAATATAAGTTTAAGAAACAATACAATTTTTACTTTCTTTTTAATCCACTATATCATTGTTTTATTTTTGTGTATGTGGGTCAATATTAATCCTTGAGTACTATCCCTAATCAAGTCATACTTGGATTACTAAGTGAGTAAAACTCCTTCACCATTTCTTTGTTGGACTTAGATTTGTTTTAGGTGAGGACAAGGAGGATTAGTAGTGATTATTTTGTTCAATTAAGTTAGTTTGTAACATTGCTCTTGAATTGGCAGATATTATTTATCATATTTACACAAAAGTTGTACTTTTAATAAATTCTCAATATATAATAATATTGCTTGTAAATTTTGGTTATATGGTTATGGAGTTTTTATTTATCCTAATGTATAGCTATGGACTTTTTCAGATGTAACACTATAATGGTTATATTGTTTTTATTTACTTGGCAGTGTAAATTAAATTTCAATAACCATGTAATCTACAGGTCCAACTAGGTTAGATTATTTGGACTAGGGTTCTTTATGATCTGTCATAGACATAAAATTTATTTATTTTTCTGGATTTATAGTATGAGGCTGTGAAATTAGTATTAGAATATTCATACTTCTGTTCTCATCATTTAATAATAGATAAATTTGTTTTCATTTTTTATAAGTAACGATAAATTGTATTCAATTCAAACTATCTTCATATTTGTCTTCTACAAATTTCTTTAAAAATGTGTCTTGATAATTGTCATTTTAATCATTTCAACCATTCTTCTTATCTTTATTATATACCTAACATTTCAAATGATGTGCCTTTGTAAACTTGGGAACATTCATATTGAACTCTAGACCCTTTACTAAACTGATGTTATTTTTTGAATGCCGTGGTAATTTTTCAAGATTTAATTTTTAATTCTGTAAGAAGTAGGAGTGATATATATCAGCCACCTGAGTTTCTAAGTCTTCTAGGCTGTCTGTTTCTAATGTTGGCTTAGTATAGGTTATTTTTCCTAAAACTTACTTTTTTTCCTGCATTTCAAAATTATTTTGCCTTTCCTAGTTTTCCAAAACAAAATCAGCCCTTGCAACTTTATTTTATATAGATGCAAGTTTCCAGAAATATTCTTAAAATATCAACAAGTATTTCAATGAGAATGGATTTTCAAACGCATCTAACAGTAGTGGTTTTAAAAAATAAAGGAAAGAAGAGGTAGCTTTTGACTTTTTTAAAATCTAATTTTATCCTTATAGTTAAATTTTACAAGTGTTTATAGTTAGCAAATTTATAAGTAGCAAAGTTTATACCAACATGTCTGTATAGGTGTTTTTTTTTCTTAGTATCATTAAATATGGATATAGGAGTACTGTATTTTCACCTCTGAGAATCTTTTTACAATGATAATGATTAGGTCTATGACAAAATTCTTTAATAAAAGCATATTGTCACAGCCTTATAACTACAGAATTAAAAGAAATGGTAAAATTGCAAAAGAGTCAAGTAATGACAAAAATATTCTTTGATAAAATTATATTGTACAGCCCTAATAATGATAACCTCATTTCAAATACATTCAAAGTTGAAGCAAAATATTTTGCTATTTAGTCTTATAAAAATCAAACTTTCTTTTCTTGAATACTTTTCATTTGGACATTTTAGTTTTTGAATGAAGAATTTCTATATCCACCTTTTTTAGTAGCTCATCAAAAAAATTCTACAGAGAAGCACTGGTCATGGTTATAATCTTTGCGAATAAAATTCCTTGATTATATTCGTTGTTGGCTGGGTTCCCTCTGTAATTCGCACAGCAAAAGTAATTAAATATAAATACGTATCAAATTAAAAGAAAATAAGAATTCGATGAAATAAAGATATCAGTCAAGTTTCCAAAGTTAAGCTAAATTAGTAATTTTATTTTTCTATTCATAAAAGTATGATTACTTAATTGTTTCTAGATTCATTAAACTGGTCATTACTAAACCATTATATGAAGCACAGCTATTTTACGAAGTGAATTTGATTAATATTGAATATTACTTGCTTGAGAGATGAATTTTATTTATCTCACAACATTTTAAAAATAAATGCGTTATTGAATTTTAAGTGTTAACTTTTATGTATGAATCACATTGCTGTTGATGATTGGTATTTAAGATCTCTGCAAAATGAGTTTTGGGTTTGTTCAGGATAAATTTTCATCTAATCAACCTTTTAGCAAGCGGTCCTTTAGTGTTCATAACTTTAGAAGCAATTTCTAAATTTTATTATTATTTTGAAGTTTATCTTTAAGGATTTCTAATAATTCCTTCAAACAAATATACTACATTTCTTTATGCTATTTACTTGTTCAGACTATTTAATCAACTTTTGTGATATTGAAACCAAGATTTGTTATCTTTCCATTAATTTCCATAACTTTTGGAGCAAATCCACTGGTATATCTCTCTGGAATTTATTAATCACAATGAATGAAATTAACTTTAGAACAAATCAATGTAGCTTATGAGTCAATTCTCATTTTTTTGTGTTTTTGTTTAAGTAAAAATTGGCTTAGATCAGTGGGGCCCATTATGTTGATTGCAAAGGCATTGAAAAAAAACAACACAAATGTTGACACCAACTTATCATCTGACCTAGGTATGTCATAAAATGTTGGAAAATTATTATCCTCTGCTTAATTACATTATGTATACTTAAATACAATTGAAATAAAATTATTTCTCAAATTCTTGATAAGGGGCATGGAGTAATGCAAGATACAACAGCATATACTTTTCATCTAAAATTTTCATTATATTTGTAAATAATTTTTTGCATTTTTAGTATGTGATATATCATTTTGACTTGATCATGTCATAAATAACTTTTTAATTATTATTTAACCTATTACAAACCACTGTTTAAATTTCCAAAATTATATTCATATTTTTCTGAAATTATAATTATTTTTAATCAAGGATTTTCGTTCTATATTCGAAACAAGCTAAACTAGCTTGTAGAAAAATTGGTTTCTGTTGTCTCATGTATTCATTGTGTAAATGTATTACTATAACCTATGAATTGTAAATCTTATTTCCATCACTTTGTTCTTATCCCTAGTTGTCAGTGAATATACTTAGTTTCCTTTTCAAAGTAGATTACTTCTATTATCAATACAAAAAGTTTTGATATTGATAAAAAATTGAAATAAAGCAAAAACAACTTTGAGTAGCATCTCTAGCAAAACTCTTGTTGCATACTTAAACTAGACTTCTTTCTACACTTTCAACAGGAAATATTTTATAGATATTTTGCTACATAAATAAATAAAAATTGTTATATTACGAAAAGTTTAATTTATATAATTTACATTTATTAATGAATTAATTTTCTTTAATTTGCTGCTAATCAGAAACACTTATAATAGTAACTGTTCTACATTTCTATTTCTATTTTGAATTATAATGCTTAGTAAATAATAATTTAATGTCTATTTTGTTAGAACTTTGAACTTTTATACTTTTTTTTTCTACTGAATGGTTATTTTTTAATTTACCTTTTTTTCATAAGACTTTTTTTTAGTAATAGAAATATTTTACATTATTTTAATATGCTTCCAACAAATATGGTTTTAATCTTTAACTATGAAACCTAGAATCTAAAAAAACATTTTTTCAATATTTGTTAATTTTCCAAAAAAATACTTGAATATCATTTATGAACAAACTTGCTTAATATGCTTTTTTTTGTATTATTTACTTTATTTAAACTTTTGCTTTCTTATTTCCACAAAATCTGGGCTGATGTACTCTCTAGTGTCACATGTCTAACTCTGGAGCCTTAATAGAACCACAAATTGAACCTTTTATTTAATCAACAAGAGTAGATTGTTCACATTCTCATACATGTTCCTACGACTATGTATTAGTGTTACACTATCTTAGATATTCTTAGTTATTTACAAATACATTCAAGGTTGGAAAATAAGATTCTTGTGTTGACATATGACATCAGAAGACTGCTGGAAAATACATGAGGCCAAACATTGCGTATATTATCTTGAAGATAAGAATAACACTTAATACTTATTACCAAGCCTTATTTTAAAATTCAGACAAAATATTTTGCTTTTAAGTTTCATAAAGCATCCCCTCCACCTTAAGTAGACAATAGTTTCTTCATTAAATTAAAAAAGTTTTTTGCTTTGCATGTGAATATCAGATTTCTTAGCTATATATATTCTAAATAAAGTATTATATTCTAAAAATTGGAGTAAAATAGTAATTATTGAAGGTAATTTTGTTGAATATTTTTTCCATATTTTTTTTTAACCTTTTGACGGCAGATTTAGTACCCTTAGTTTTTGTTGTTACAGAGGGAGCCTGTCAAAGGGGACTCTGATCATCCACCGGTAAGCTTTGCTAACACCATTGGAGGGCTCTAAATGCCTCCAACACTATATAAATCCTGCATGGTCCTTATCTACACTGCATAGCAGATTGAATATACTACACTAATTATTTGTAAAATAAATTCACTATCAGTATTTTATGCTAGTAATTAAAGAACTGAATTTTAAATTCTAAATACAGTTTACTTTTAAATTATCAATAAATAAAGCATAATTTTTTTTAATTAGTTAGTGTTAAAATGGATTATTTATGAATAACTACTATCCTTTTTTTTTGTAAATCTAGTAAAATAAAATCTAATGAACATATGTAGTGATAATAACAATAATGATGGTTTAGTATATTTTACAAGTTTTGATGGATTTTTATTGGTTCATTTGGATGTAAATGTCTTATCTTTCATTTTGTAGTGATAACAAATTTTGTTAGTCAAAATAGTCTTCATTTATTTAGTTGTTATTTTTCCAACATAAATTCTTATGATAGTTTTTCTGTGTAGCTTCTTTGAATATTGGCTTGGCATGAAATTATAAAAAGTAATGAAGGTAATATGTGCAGCATCTTTTGAAAATAGTTTTGGAATTCTTTTAATTGTACATTTGATATAAAATGTTTGAAATTATCATTCAACTTTGAAATATTTGTGGATTTTAAAGTTTTGTATTCATCATATTGGTAGGGTTGGTTAAATTATTGCATCCGTACAATAATAGTTGATTTAATCTAGTTTAATGTTCTCTTTATATTTCATCAAGTTACATTCAATGATATTACTATATTACATTTGAGTTTTATGCTCACAAGCAAATTTCACCAGTTATAAATTAAACATAATTACAATTTTTACTGGTAGTTACTTTCCAGAAAACAATAGTCTCTTTTTTTAATAGGTCAACATTAATTCAACTAAAACCCTTAGCCAGTAAACAAGCCTGTAGATTTCACATGGCTCATTGTTGACCAAGTATCATAAGAGTTATCATGTCACATAATCAGAGTTAGGCTCTTTGTGAAGAGTCTTCCTACAATAAAATTATTTAGGGTTAGGTTTTTCATTTGATGAAATTTACCTAGACCAACAGTTTAGTATATATTACATTTTATTAATTAATTTTCAAGTTGTAGATTTTGTTCAATCATTGTCTTTGTTCTTCAGCTACAATTTGATTAGAACTAATATTTTCATTCAAAGAGGAAAAATAAGTATGGAATTATATAAAACCAAGATATTGATGCTATCAAAAGCTTTATTTCTAATGAAATTGAAATTTTATTTTTGGTAAATAGTTGTTTGGATGAAAATTTTAGTATTATTAAAATCCTGTTTTCAAAAGGTGCCTTTCTGTTCTAATTGTTAGTGTGTCTTGTTTTGTTTTAGATTTAATTTTTCTTGATCAGTTTCATATTAGATCTCTTTGGAATTGCTTTACTTGTATTAATTTGCTTGAAAAGCTATTTTGAAATGATGTCAAAACCATGTCATCATCATTGTTTAAATGAATATTTATACAAATGTTACAGCTATTTTATCTATGTCTAGCTATATATTTGTTTATATGTAATTCAGATATTTCTTTTAATGATAATGTAGGTATATCAACTATCTGAAATAATTTCTATATGGCCCTTTTTTTTCTTTTCTCTTTTTAAAAATTTTCCTAAAGATTTTTCAGCTTCTTCCTATTTTTCCTTCACATTATACTCCTCATCATGCTTACCAATTTATAAACAACTACCCTTACAGTCTGTCTTCAAAATGGCACTTTATATATCGGATTACGATTTTTATAAAGGAATAATAAAATAACATGATTTAATCCAATAAATGGTTTTAGATTGATCTATAAAATATAGAATTTTTCCTTTGAAATGTGAACTATGATTTTTTTTCATTTCCTTTGTTTATCATACTTTCAATTTCTTAATTTTTTCTACTGAAATCAGATAAAAAAAAATTAATATTGATAAATGATATTAACAGATAATACAACAATATATCAATGCAATTTTTTACATAAAAGGTTAATTAATAACCAGGTGTTTTTTTATTGTAAAAAGTAGAATAAATTTGAAATATCTTGTTCTTTAAAGGGTAATTTACATGAAATAATGTATTTTAGTTGTTAGACAGTATGTGTTGAATTTAGAAACAGCATAATAGCATTTTAATTTATATAGGGTTTAATTGAAGTAATGAGAACTGTGTATCTTTAAGATTGGGTTGATTTAAGATTCAGTAGAAAGTAAAAAAAAATATGAAGAGCAAAAAGTAGAATTCATAAACAAACGAAAGGAAATTAACATTAAGAATAAAAATATGATGTTTATAATCAAAAGGAAAAAAGGAGTATTTAAAAATAGACAGACAAATAAAATAAAAAAACGTTTAAAATCAATAATTTTTTAAAGAAAAATATATTGAACATTGAATTTTCTTTGCTGATTGTATTGTTTTTCTAATGCTTTATATCCTTGTTTTAATTACCTTTCATTTATATATTTTTATTTTGAAAATTCTCTCAAAATTTTATTCTTAAATGAAAGCTTTTATAATCCAAAGTTTATTACATGAAAGGAAAGAATGGTTTAATTTCTTTAAATGTCTTTTTATTGAATAAAGTATATTGCAATTCATAATTGAATAAAAATTACTAAACAAACAATTGAATTTTTATAAATGTTTTAATCTTTGTATTTTTTATATGTATTTCATCTCTCTCTCTCTCTCTCCTTCCCTCATACACACAAACACACACATGCAATATAATGCAATGGCATTATAGTTTTTCTTGATGTTTTACTGAAAAACTTTATCTTCACATAAAATTGACATAAAAAGATCATATCTTAATGAAAATATTAAATTATTATTTATGAAAATATTACCAGATAACATATGTAAGCAAAGATTGGTATTCTAGCAGTAAGTAATTTATATTAGAAGTAATTGAAACCTTTTTGTCAAGTGAAAACCCACAAAAATCTTATCAAGCAAAAGATGGTCTACTAAGACATTAAGACAATACTGAAGAGGCGTTCTGGGGAGCACTAATTGTGTATTGCTCAAAATATTTAGTGAATTTCATCATTTACATACAAAAAAAATCTTCAAATATTATCATACAAAAGATAAAATATCTTGCATTGAAAAATGCTAATTTTATCTGATATATTTTCCAATATTTCTAAGTTATTAAAATATCAACAATCTGATTACTATTTCAAGTATTGCTTTTATTGTAAACTTCAAGATTTTTTTAATTCTCACTTTTAATAAATTTATTCTATAAATTAATTTAAAAATTCTAGAATCCCAGTTCAATTGATCTCATAATAAATTGAAACCAATTTGTTTTTATTTTTTGTTATTTGTTTTAATAATACTAAAAAATATTTCTTATATAAAATTTAAAAATTGATTTTATAAATTCACTATTTATTGAATTAAATAATGATACTGTAGTCATAAATTAAGAGTAAATATATATCTAAGAATTCTGTAAGGTTTATTAATTGCTTTCTAAAATAAAGAGATATATAACTGATTTTTATTTATTCATTTATTAGCTTTCCATAACCTGGCTTCTATTGGCATGAAAGCATATCTCAAATTTTCACTGCAAAATGATGTAATCTAGTAGACCTTAAATATAATCTTGTAAAAAAACAAACAATTTCTATGCTTAATTTTTGCTAATTTGTACAGAAATGAGGTCCAATGATAAGGGATATATGATTAATATGCAAAATTGGAAGACTTTTGGTGTCGATAATGTATATTAGAAAAAAAAGATTTTTTTGTCCTACTCTGAAAGAGATTTTCAGTTAAGATTTTAAAGACATGTGGAATGTCATTACATAATTTCTCCCAATTTTGGTCATCATAATAAAGAATAACTTTTTAAATAAATTTGGTAAATTAAATGTTTGATGAGCTTGCCTTTCTAAAAAAAAAAGAATTGATTGGATGATTCTGTTTTTGGTTATTCAAATTTTTTTTTTTTTTTCACATGAAAGTTTTTGATATTATATTCATTGATTTTTTTTTTAAGTAAGACTTTTTTTTCATTCTACTATATTTTTATTAAATGAGGAATACCTTCATAGGGTTTTTATTATTTTAAATTTGAATAAAGTGTATGAAATTTTGAATTTTTTTATATAACATTATCAAGATCAAAAGGATTGGATAATGGATTTAATATTTGTAACTTGAAACAATAAACCAACCTGAAAATAAATTAATATTTGTAGTAAGAAAGAAAGGTAGTGATACATAAGCATTAAAAGAAATCTTTCCTGATAAACTTACCTTTATCTTTCCATTCACTGTTCCTCCTAGAATGAATTCCTCCTCATATATGCTGATATAACACATACATGATAGTTATTGTTTGTGATTTAAAAAAAATATAAAATTTATAGTGGGATTAGTTACTTATCGAAATTTACTCAGTCAGTATTTTCAAAATCTGCCATTAATTCTAACCCTTTAATATTGAATTGAAAAATAATTATTACATTATTTTACAAATCATTCAAAAGTTAGTTTTTATAAAAAGAATGAAGAATAAAATTATCTTGATAAATGATTTGAAATTAGCAAAAATAATTTAAGACTTAACTGATTATATATTGTATTGAATCAATTAGTGGGAAGGTTTTTTTTTAAACATTAATGTTACTTCATTTTGTAAATATTCATAATTTCAATATTATAAGAGAAAATAGTTGTTAAATTGATCAAAATAGTTTACTGCTTTGAATTTTTCATAAGTTACTTAACTCTTAAAAATTGCTTTATCAAAATTATTCTATAATTAATATTTTTATACACTTCTACTAATATAGACCAGGTTCCAATACTTCTAATTGCTAAAATCATTAGTTGAAAAGGTTTTAAATTCAATTTTTTTTAACCCCTCAAAATGAATTTTTGTCAAGATTTAGAAATTAAACATAATTCATCATTTATTTTTCTAAATCATTAAGAGAATTTATTCTCTAAAAAAAAAGTAACAAAATGCTCTTTGAGGATTGTCTAAAATAATCTTTTTTAAGATTTAAAATCAAATAGATAATTTTCATAAATTAATTTTTTAGATTTATTTCATTTAAGCAGTTGGTGTCATGATTATGTACCCTCCTTCTCCAGTGGATTAAATATTACTTGGAAGGAGATGTTACTAGTTTGTAATGTACATAAACTGTAAAAAGGGACATCCAATTTATTTCCCTCATTGATTGTCGCAATTGTTCCATTGCATTCACTTTAGGGCCAATATCCTTGAGGAAAAGTATGAATCCTCATATTCCTTCCAAATCCAACTTGTGTTTTTTTAACAATGTGTCGAGAAAAAATGTTTATAAAAAATGATCGTTCTTAACATTAAGTGATTGAAAAGGCTAATATGCCATAAAAAATTTCATCAATGGCTGTTATTATAAACCCTCTGTATAATACAGGTAAGACAGCTGTTTACAATTTTTAATTCCAAAAATATTTTGGTCTAGAATTTTAGTGAATTTATTTTTAAAATTTTTTAATAACTTACAAAATATTCAATATTTAAACTTCCATTTTGATTATCAGTTGGTGTTTCTAATTTTGTATTAAGAATTAGTTTTGATAAATTTCCAAAGCCACCTGCTAAATGCTTACTTAGATTTTGTTTGATAAGGTTAACTAGTTTATCTTAAGAATTATTGTTAAAAATATTGGTTTGTTTTCTCTTGAGATAAATAGCAAGGGAAAGTTTAAATATCTTAATTTCTTAACTTAGATTAATGACTGTGCAATTTTATGTATTCTTTTTCACTAATACCTGTTGAATATAGGTTGATATTTAGAAAATATTTTTTCCTCTCTTGCATGATATTAAAAGTAATTAGATATAAATTTGTTGCTCAAATTGGTTTATCTCCATTATCATTTAAAAATCATTCTAAGTTTGACAATATTTTTTTAAAGTTTTACCTAAAAGAATGTTAGGAACCACAGTAGGAAGACATTTGTTTAAATGCTAATAAAATCATAAGAGTGATGAGAAATGATTTAGATTCATTCATTTTTATTTTCTTTCTCTCTAGGGAGAACGAGTAAAATCGGTTTGTATATTTTTGTTTGGTTCAGTTTTTGGTTATGGAATATTTTTTTCTTTAGTTATGTTGTTCTTTTTCCTGACTTAACTTTGTTTCCTTTTTACTATTTTATTATAATAATACATAAAACATGCAATACCAAATTTTGTAAGTTTTTCTTTTTTCATTCTTTCACAAAATTTTTGATCAAAAAATCTTTTGGTATTTAATTTTCATATTTCAGTTGTTAAATTCAAATAAAATCATTGTAAAACAAAATTTACAAGATTCTTTGTTAATTAACTAAAAATACTTAAATCATAATTTCACTTGAATTACTAAGTAGTAATTGATTAAAAATGAATTAATACTTTTTAATTTAGAATGTTCCTAAAATTTTACACCATAAATTAAAGACTAATATTAGAATTTTAACTTTTTACTAATTAAAACAAATAATGTTTCTGTTACCATTTAAGATCATACAATTTAATATAAATCTATGAAATATTACTATAAACCAGAAGTCATCAAATTCTTCAATTAGTCTTGAATCAGGTTTATATAATATTATGAAATTCAAACATTTTGACAGGTCTTAAAACTCCATTTATTTTAGGTAATATACCAAAAAACAAAGTAAATGAATGAAAAAAAAATACTCTCTTCAAGTTTAAGTGTCATATTGTATACTTTATGTATTTATGCCTCTTTTTTAATACATTCTAAAGATTCCAAGTTTCTTTTCTTTTCCCCCCAATATATTGTGTGTCTGGTAATTAAAAACAAAAAGGCATTCGATAAATAAAATCAGATTTGGTATGCATTCTATTATGTAATATTGTGGATCAGATCTGTAAACTTGTAGATATGGCCTCAAAACAAATGTGGTCTTGATATTGTTTTATATTTTGGCTTTCCTATTTCAAGAAATCATGATAAGACTGTAGATTATCATGTAGAATTTGGGTAGGTTAAAACTTTGTATTTTCAAGAATTTTACAAATTCTAAATATTACTGAATGATTTTGAATAAAATGAAAAAAAAAATCACTTTATGCTTGAACTCTCAAAATGAAATATATAAAAACAAATAATGATTCTCCAATAATTCCCATTAACAAAGCCTGAATATATCCCAGAAAATTGTATTACCTGACACAAAATATATTATATACTGCTCATTAATAGCAAAAGCACTTTTACATTAAATTCTCCTTTTGTCACTTAAAAATAGGACAAAATACTATTTATTTGGATAATATTCTAATCTGCTATTTACCAAGCATAAGTAGTACTAGAACCTAATAAAACCTAAAATATGTTTATAATGGTACCTGCTGGCCATTTAGTCATCTGGGAACCTATGAATAGTACCCCCTGACTACCTTTAATTAACTTCTTCATAGTAAAAATTTCCCATTTCACTACTTGATATTCCAAACCATTCCTTAAACTTACTATTTACCACCTTAAGACTATACAAAACACCCATTCAGTTATTCAACATTTAAAACCCACTGTTGAAGCATATGAATAATACTTGCCTTTCCACTCCATCATATTGTACATTGAACTTTAATCAGTAAATAAGTTTAATTAGCAATTATTAGATGAGGGTAGAATTTTTAAAATGCAAATAAGTGTCTTTATTATTGAAAGATTAACGATTCTGTAACTGTGGACAATTGGTCCTTATAAATATCAAATCAACATCATATAAGAGAAGGAATTGCTTCCTTATAAAATACTAAATTGGTTGGTTCTTGTAAATAGTGTTCAACACCATACATGGATATCCCCCTTCATGTCGATTTCGATGTATGGGTGTCACCAAACCATATATGGTTGTCAGACAGGTTACACAGAGATTTGTTTATAGCACCATACAACCATCTTACCAAACTGATTTTTCGTTCTCAACACAAACCCATTCACATAGTATTCTTTCATTCATTGATTTTTATTTCTTATTTTTCTGTTGCTATGTATTTTTATTGGATAATAATCAACAGTTCTCTAGATATAAATAATCATATCTGTAAGAATTATGAAACTTTTAAGCATTTCACTCTTTCTATATCCTATTGTATTTGGTTAACTTCATTTATGGCTAACTAAAATTGTTTTTAAATACCTGGCACACTGTACTTTAGTCTCTGGGCTGAACAAATTCTATTTTACATGTATGCATTCTCAAGTTTGATCAAAATAAAACAAACTCTTTATCCAAATTGAATGAATCTTATAAGACTTTCTATTTTGGTTTCTTTCATTCTATCTCTTTGTCTTTCTGGCATATATATAGAGCTCTCTAACTTTTCTGTCCTGATTGCACTTTTGCATTAATCTAAATTAAGAAATGATAATTCACTTATTTAATAAACTAATATATACAAGGGATAGTTAATTTTGCAATTACATACATGCATATGTATATATATATATATGCTATAATGGTAAGTATTATGTAACTCTGAAGGTAGGTGAAAGGCAGTGAATGTTTTTATACTTTTGACTTATCTTTTTCTGACATATCTTGCTGTTTCTTTAATTAAGTGATAAGAACGAAACATCTAAAAATCTATAATAGAAACCACTATATACTTCTAATCGATATACCAATTAAAATAAATTCTGTTGTTTATTTATTTACTTTTTATACTTTTTCCTGCACGTCTTTTATTTCTTTGTGTAGGATTATACTGCTGGTACTTTCCTTATGATATTTTTATATTAAAAGAATTCTATTTGAGATTATCGATAGCCATTAGAATCAATTTTGTAAAAGTGTAATTGCTCAACATTTTATGAGCCTTATCAGGATTTTAATGAATTTGAATTTGATTAATTTGGATTTGTATCGAAACTCTTACACTCTCTCAAAATCATTTTACTTTTGCATATATCTATAGTACTAGATTATAACCTCCCATTTTCCACTGATCATTTAATTCCTTTTCTTTCATTGACATCCTAATAATCAACTACAATTCATGAAGATTTTTTTTAAAACTAAAAATTGGTTATGTTCAAATTGAATCTCAGTCTACAGTTTAACAGAAATCACTCTTTTGTAGATATAGTTTCAAATTCATTTTACTCACAAATTTTATAACATCTATATGCATGACTCTTCCTCTAATTTTTTTTAATATTACAATCTACTTTTCTTTTTACATTTTCTTGAACTTCAGTATGTTTTAAGTTTCCTAAATTACTTTCACAAAAATATATTATATATATATATATATATATATGCGTGTGTAACCCAGAATCACCATAACATCACCAGGTTCAGAGTGGGCTCCAAAGTGATCATTTGTTTAAACCAAACAAATTAATGTGTACGACCAATAATGATGAACATTGTTTTAAATTTTGACTTCTCTTTGCTTTTTATTACTTTCAAGAACCATTCAGACATAAAAATGTATTGTCTTCTTCACTACCTATAGTTCCTAAGGTACCAGTCTTTCCCAACTATTCCTTCTTAGATATATGCTCCTCAGCTAGGATACCAACCTGGGAGTGACCCTGTTCCTCCTAGACAAAATGGATGATCTCTGCTGATTACTTGAATCCATTTCTCAAATCTCTCCTGTTGCTTACTCACTTATATAATTAGGAGGATAGGGATTCATTCTTCATCCTGTGTACTCTTCAGCCAATCAGCAGGCCCTTTTGCACTGATGTCAGCACCATAACCCTCATGCTCATTTGTTTTTTTTATCCTTCTCTTTCACTACAGCAATCACTCCAACTTCCACTTACATAGAGTAGGAGCATACTTAGATGAAAGACCAATTGCTGGCATCCTAACAAACAATCTTTGTATTTTTTTTAGTCTGGATTTCCAAGGGCCACCTAGGCTGATTATCTTGATATGCACCTTTAATTTTAGAGGCTATGCAAAAGTGGCCAGCCAGCACATTGTGTCTCAATGTCTATTTCTTGGCTTCTTTGTTCACTTCTTAATCATGATTATAACAACGATGGTGACTGACAATGGCCAATCTTCTTAATAAAGTTAGAAGTTAGTTATAACATTTCTGAAAGAAATTTGACCAAAACAAATTTAAAGAAAATTTGTTTTATTAATGACATGTTCCACGCAACTCAGAAAATTTTAGGTATGGCCAAAAATATATATTTAAATCAAATTATAACATTATGGTTAAACGCAAAACCTTTCATTACTTTTAAGATAGTGCTAGACAGCTGTTCTGATCTCATTAGATCTTATCAGTGATACGCAATGTTGTAACTATTCCAAACTCCAAGTGGGATTAGAACCTGCTGATCCTGTCATCCAAAGCAAACACTCTAATAAGCCCACACCACAGTTATGCATTCATAATTGCAATTTTTACGATTTTGATATTAATCGTAGTGGCGCTCTTCCTTCTAGAAGCTGTTTTTTTTTTTTATATACTTATCCAGGGTATTCTAAAACAACACCTATCCAAGAACGCTCCCAAACACTTAAGCACAACTGCAACTGTGAGAATTTTCAAGAAAATCAGCCTAACTCTTTTGGAGTCCATAGGGAACAAGCTCACACATAGACAAAGTTCCATTTATATATAAGTTTAAATCCTTAGCTACAAGACTTGCCACTTTACTCTGTTGATATCTGGTTATAATGAAAGTTCTCTCCTTTTTATTAGTTTTAAATTGTTGGTGATTGTTTTCTGAAAGACTTTGGAATCTATTTTCCAATCTTGGAGACCTTACAATGTATTGTCATATGGTTTACATTAAACTTATCAAATCTTCTAATTGTTTTTGAAGGATATATCTACTTGGTTGAGTACAAATCCAAATTAGGCACAAGGCCATTTTTATGTGCTCATTATATTCTTGGGCTTTTTGTAATCATTGTTGCCCTTCACCTAGATGAGATACTCTGCTGAGTTGATGAGCCTCATCTGCTTGGGACAGCTGGAAGTGAATGCAATGGTTTTGACTGGGATTTGAACTTGTGTAATACGATTCTAGAATCCAAGCTTTTACCACTGTTCCATCCTTGCTGCCCAAAGGATATATCTACTTGGTTGAGCACAGACCCAAGTTAGGCACAAGGCCAGTTTTATGTGCTCATTATATCCCTGGGCTTTTGTAATCTGTGTTGCTCATTGTTTTGGAAGGAATTTCATTAATGCCAGCCAAAAATTCCTCAGAATTGAATCCTTTGAAGCACCCTTATCTTGGTTCATCTTTAAGGCTCAATAAAGATTTCTTTTTTGAAGTGTAAAAACCATCTTCTACATGTCTTTTTCCATTATCACATCTTTTTCCTAAATGTTTTACTGTACTGCCCCTTTGAAATTCCTGCAATAAAATATGTTTTAAGTACTCTTTGTTTTGAGTGCACATAAGGGTATATGATAGTTATTTACAATAGCAATTACTGCAAAATCTAAGAAAAAAAAAGAATACTTTAGCAATTTATTCATATGCTATTCATAAGTTATTATATTAATATAATAATCATCCACAATAATCTTAGATCTAAAAGCAAACAGAACTTTCATTACAACCTGATATAATGATGTCTTAACTGAAATAAAATATAATCATCAATAGATATATATTTTAGATATATAAAATCCATGCTGACTTAGGTTATTAATTCAACAAACATTACATTATATTTTGATCTATTGTAATCTACACCCACAAAGATTGAGACTACAAGCAGAAAAAAAATTATGTGTGGATTTTTAACCCCTTTTTCATTTTCTTTAAAAGACCTCTGCATATAGAAAATATAATAAATAATATTATTCAATTAGATACAAACACTAGTGACATATCAAATTTTACTCTATCCTCTGTTTTGCATAATCAGAACACAAAAATATACATGACCTAGCAGATTAAGCCATAAAACAATTTATAAAAGAAATGATTACAGAAAAATATAAAATATAAACAAACTTTAAAAAAAAAATCAAACTAAGGACTATTGACTTTTTCAAAAGAAAATAATACATTATCTTTTAATAGTTACTTGAAATCATTAATCCTATTAATTAACGAGAAATAAATATGTAACTTGTCTTTACCCAAATTGTTTTTCTTGAAACCAAGTGTGAGATATCTCGTCAAAAATTAATTTTTCAAATACCGCCAAAAGACTAGTTTTCTTGTCCTTTCTTAACCAGTATTTATAATACTAAATAATAAATCTATAAAAGAAATGTGGCTATGAACAAAACATTTTTATCTGGAAACCTGCTGGTTATGGTTAAGGCAACATTTTTCTGCTTCTACCTTTTTTTTTTTCCCATTGTTGTTACTTAAAGAATATATAAGAACAATAAAGTTAGGCAAACTAATTTATCATCTTATATATTTACACACATGCACATAATGTATGTACACACTAGCAGTATTTCCTGGAGTTTTCCAGGCAAAGAAATATGGAAACCATATTCATAAAAATTTATCAATTCAAAAGAATTGTTATTTGTGTAAACAATTGTCATTTTTGGGTTATTATTTTTTTAATTATTATTTTATTTATTTTTATTTTTTGTTTTATTTATTTGTTGTTTTTTTTTTTGATAAGTTGATATCTATATTTTAAGAGTAATGTTACTGTGTGAACTTTTAAATGTTCTAATAATGATGGATATATGTTGATGAGAATGGTGATAAAATTTATCTACAAACAAGGATATAGTTTTGTTCAGGATTGAATTTAGCAAAAATTGAGTAACCTTTTAGAAACTACAAACCCTTTGGGGAAGTCAATTTGGGCCAATCGGTAGGCAGTCGGGCCTCGGAATCGTAGTACGCAAGTTCGAATCCCAGTTGTTCCATTTGTGTTCATTTTCGCACTAGTACTGTTGGGAAAGGTATGAATCCCCACATTCCCTCTAGCTATGGGTTAAATAGTGTAATTTGTGTAATTAAAAATCTATATGTGAACAAAAACTAATGTTTACCAAAAATAATTCTCGGCATTAAATTACCTAAAAATGGTTGATATGCCGTAAAACACAAACAAACCCTTTAACTAAATGACCTCCATAAAAATTGTTAAAAAAAAAAAAGCTGAAACAAAAATCTGTCTGTTGAAAGCAAACCAAAATAATTAAATGGAAATGAATTACTGAATGTGCTCATTAAAAATCATAAGAAAAAAAATTAAATTCTTTTTTTTTAATTGGACAGAAACCAAACTTTTACTTTTAATTTTTGTGATGAGTCTTCATAATTGGTGTTATTTGGACTAATATTCTCTTGGTTTTATATACAAAATTCTTTACAATTAATTATTAGATTATTAGAATTTTTATTTTTATCTTTTGCATTGCTCTGTATTTTGTGATAGGCTGGATGATTAGTATGAATTAGGTAATTTGGACTTTGTTCCACACTTCATTATAACATGCAACGCATTTTGATTTGTTCAGGACTGGTTGATGTTGGGAAAACCATACTCCTTATTTCATCCACAGGAATAGATTGTTCTTATTCAGTAAACTAGGTTTGCTAGTTATTCTTGGTTACTTCTACCTGCATATTAAAGAACATGTTGTTTGGGAAAATAGTTGTGCATTTAAAATGGGCAATACATTCGATAAGTAAATGTCACTTGCTTAAAATCTTATTTGTCCATAATTCAATGAAGTGTAAAATTAGAATAAAGCAGATTTAAAAAAATAAACTTTAAATAATTTCATCATAACACTAATTTATTTTATCATTAACTATTTTTTTTAATTTACAATACAAAAATATTAAAAAGTAAAACTGGTAAAATAATTTGAGTTTTATTTTTCAATATTTTTTCCTAGAATTTCCCCACCCCAAATTCATTAATAAAATATAATTTGCAGAGTTTAAATTATAGCATTTTATCAATATTGAGGTTGATAATTTCAATTGTTATAAATAGTTGGTTGTTAAGTCTGGTGTTATAGAAGGGATATTTATAATATTGATAATTCCCTTCACTTGCCAGGACCCTGTATACCTACACAGTAACCTGTTTATTCAAGTTGTGTTTTTTGTTTGTTTGTTTACAGGAAGAACTGAGTAGTGAGTCAGCAGAAACTTCACCCGTTACTGCTCAGCCAACCTCAAGTGGACAACCAACTGAAGAACAAGGAGCTGATGAGGCTTCAGGTAATGTCACAGAAACCACAGTTCTCAGCCAGGAAACCAAACCACACTATGGTGCAGATGGAGCTATTGTCTTACCAGAATCTTAGAAAAGTACTGAAGTCAAATGCACAAATCCTGCAAATGTTATGTTGAATAGCAAATGAATTACAGTTGTAATAGGAAAAAAAGATAGAGAAATACTTAAAATACCTGTCTTGACTACAAGAGCTATTTCCTAACCTGTTGTTCAACTGTTCAGCATATTATCAATTATTCCTTCTCACTTCCTCTTTTAATAATTTTTGAGGAATCATTGTTCCTAAAACTTTCCTAATCATGCTTTCTTTATCTCTGTCCATTATTTTGAAATGTCATTTAAAGGTATTTCCATAAATTGAATTATGATTAAGATTAAGGAAATATTTCTAAACATTAAAGTTTACATTTCCTTTCTTTAGTAATTATTTAATTTTTGTTGAAGAACCTGATAAGTTTGTATTTTAATTGCTCAAATAACATATACACACACACATACGTTTTAGTTACTTTTTCTCTCTCTGTTATTGCAATGTTAATCAAATTTCTTTCTTTCAATATTCTATTTTTTTAAATATAACTTTTCAGCTAAAAAATACAGTCGCTTTGTAGCTATTTTATTATTATTTTAATGATTTATATCATAGGCATTATATTGTATAGCATTAAAAGATCAACATAAAATTTTTAAACTTTTTTTTCTTTTCTTTTCTTGGTGTAAATTGTAAATTCAAACATTAAAACCAGTATCCTCTCTGCAAAAAGAAGCCAATTCCTAACTAACAATTCAAATTTCATTTTAATACTATGTTTAATGCCATCAATGTCAATATGTATACACCTATAATGTGTAATTACACGGATTACTTTAATCTTAATGGCACCATCATTTTTATGATTATTATTTACCCTAAATAACAGCTGGGTATATTAAAATAGCACATATGAAAAAAAAAGAAAAAACAACATCTGCCAAAATAACAATGTACAATTCAACATTTGGATATTTTGGTGAATACATAAGAAAAAATGAAAGTGTAACGGATGATGAGGATTAATAAACTAAAATAAGCAACAAGAAATTCTAAAGTTTATTTCATTAATGAGTAATCTGAATTAAATTTAAAATGATATTCTGTAGTTAAAAACTTAAAATCTTTTAATTTACTATGACTTTATTCATTCAAATAATTAATAAAAGCAAGCCTGTTTGTATGTATTCTGTGTCATCAGATACATACTTAAAAATATTGATTATAACAATTTTGTATATATAAATATGTATGAAATTTAAATTTCTCATTCATACAATAATTTTGGTATTTATTTCTTTGGAAAGATATGAATTAAAATCGTTTTAAATTTATGATCTAGTTTAATTATGATTAAATATTTAAAGTCAACATTTTTTACTATGCTTTCTTATTTCTTTTGTAATTAGATCTTTTTTTCTTTTATTTTTTCTTTTTGAAAGAAGGGAAAAAATAATAAAATTCATTTAGTTCAAATAATTAAATTACATGACTTTTTTTTTTTTTTTTAATTCTAAATCATTTTAGCACTTTTCAGTTAATATTTTATGTTGTATATTTTTTTCTTGCAAACTTTCCCTTCTTTTGGATGACCTGTCATTTATGTGATATATTAAATACTGTCAAATAAAAATTATCATTGAAAACAGTTTGCTCTTTTGTTTCATTCTTACATTTAAACTTTTCTTAAAATCTTATAATAATTCTGAGATGAGTTAGAGGATGTTTTTTGTTTCTTTAGAAGTGAGGCTTGATGATTTGTATTTTAATTAATCAGACTTGTTTTATACATTTTTTGTATTATATATACACATTGATTTTTTTTAAATATTTATTATGTGGACTATGGTCCTCATCTTTGTATCAAATTCACTACATTTAAGCCAGTTTATCCTTAGGCCTTTTTCAAATGTTCTGTTCAGGGTCCGAATTAAAACTACACTCTGATTGGATTAGGAGACTTTCAATGAAGCAGCTCATATGTTGGGTTACAATAAGCTCACTTCCCAAGTAGACCAAACATGGTAGTGAAACCTTATGAGAATTTATAATAAAGGAAGTTAGACAATTTTCAAAAATCATTATTCTTTAAATGAAAATACTAGCATTCTTTTGGATTCCACATTTGAGAACACTAGCATGCTTGGATTTTACCTTTTTAGAACTTAATATGTAGAATGCATGCTTTGTTAAAAAAAGACATTATTTTGATAGTACAAAAGACATCAGTGCTGTTTTGATTCTAACCATGAACAGAAAACCTAAAAGGATAAACTGGCTGAAAGATAGTGAATTTAACAAATACTAAGATGACCATAGTCCGCCTGATAAATATACAAATTATGCCTCATCTCAAAGATTCCGAAATGCAATTTTTCTTTATCTAAAATTTTTTTTAGATGAGGCTTGGTAATTCACATTATTTAAATTGTTTAGTTTATTATTTTTCATTTTTTTTATAAATATGTTCTGGCCAATGCACCCCCTCAGTTTTCTAATGGTTTATCTGAAGATTTAAATTTTGACAAATTAAAGTACACAATAGGTTATGTTTTATTTTCTTCAGGTTTGTTTTATTGTTTTCATGTTTACTACAGAAATGTCAAAAATACTATAATTGAAAGAATTTGTTTTTTCACCCAGAAGTAAATTAAATATTCTCAAATTTTAGTCTTATAAATCATACAAAAAGTTGATTTTCAAATTGTTTGAATTAGTGATGACTACAATTGCACAATAATGCATTAAAAATGTCATGACTACTCCTAATTTAATTTTGGGTAAATGAATCCTTTTTCTAATTTTATGATTGTCATAAATCTAAATGACATGAATCAGCTGATACTTAATACACAGAATTACCTTTTATTTTTAAAAAAATCATAAGTTTCAAAGATTTTTTTTATAACTAACAACAATTAACAAAATAAAGCAAAAAAGCTAATGGATGAATAAATTTATTGTAAGAATCCAAAGATATGAAAATTATTAGCAACCCCATTAAATATATATATTATAAAAAAGACTAAAACAAAGTTTGACTTAGGTAGGTAGATACTACAGTATTATTGTATAGATAAATGATATTAGAGAATGCACACACCCATACTAGGGCTTATTAGATTTTCATTTTTTTTTTTAACTGGCTTTGAAATTTACATAGTTTGCAAGAGAAATATTAAGAACAATTTAATTTTGTTATATTGTGTTAAAATACTATAAAATTTAAATTCTGAAACTTATCTAGCAGATTTTTTATTATATTTTTGTTTATTGTACATAAACCTTATCTGCTATTATTTCTTCACAGCACATTTTTTATCTTGCTCAGAAAATTGTCATGTAAATCTGTTATTGAAAACCTTTGTATAAAGTTGCATATAAATCAACAAAACCAAAAACACATCTGTTTCCATTTCTAATTATTTAAAAAAAATTTTTGTTTTGTTTTCTTCAGATAATAAAAAATTCTAAGAAACTGTCTGATTCACTTTGATCATCATTGTTGAAGTGATACAAAGAATTTTCACACCATTTTCAATTAGATAAGGCACAGGTAATTGTCTTCTAAAATATAATTAAAGTCCTTAGACTATTTAATTGTGCACTCTGTTGATATGTAATACAATATTAGATCTTGTTTATATAGTAGATTAATAATGTTAGCTTTAAAATTGCCTCTTCCATTTTAGCCTCGCAAGGTTTTAACAGATAAAGTAATAAACCCAAGTTTGCCCCTTTCAATTGAAGTGGAATAGGAAATTGTAACTGGTAGGAGTTGGTTGTGGGCTAGAAGAGGATTGGGACAAATATTTTCAGCTATTCCAATATAGGAAGAGGAAAACTGAACAATTCACCAGTGGAACAACAACTCCTAATTATTACTTCTAATAAAAGCAAAATGGTCTTTTTGTTAGTGATGAATTTTGTTCAGCAGTGGAGGATCAGACATTTGCATAAAATGAAATAAACTAAAAGATCTGTTATCCATACTTTCTACATCAAGACAATGAAATAAAAACTCAGATTAGTGATATACAAAGTTTTGTTCACATCCCTTTTCATAATATTTTTTTTATTTGATTTTTTTCAATGAGGCTTGATAATCAGTATTAGATTATTGAAATTTTAATCTCCTCTTTACTGTTATATACAAAATGCTTGTTAGATATATTTTGGTAGGGTTTGATGATAAGTATTATTTAGATTGTTCTTATCTTTTCTTGTCACATATACAACATATTGTTTAGAGTGATCAGTAGTTTTCCTCAGTTAAAATTTCAAGGACTTTTGTCATGTTAAACCTAGGACCTGCATGGATACTTGTGTTGATATGTTATGGTTAATGGTATAAAAACAATTTACCCTTTAGGGATTAAGTAAAAGGTTAATAATTTGTAGCTCTTAAGTGTAACATAAGGCTCTGAAGTTCAACCCAAAGGTTCTCAACAAATAACACCTGAAAAAGGATAGAGAAGAGGATGTCTTGGATAAAATGAATGTGTTTATTACGATAAGGCTGAGAACAATTACCTTTTAGATTTTAATATTGATATTTATTATACTTTAAAAATTGTAAATACAATTTGGAATTCATTTAAATCTTTACTTTTTGTTTAAACTCATCATTTACGATGTGTTTTGTATTAAAAACAATCAGATAAGATATAACATGAAATTAGAAAATATGGTAAAGTCATATTTTCTGTTCAAAACATAAAAAACAATATGGTGATGGTTTTTGGTATCAGAAGGAAAAGGACATACATAACTTTATTTTTATTTTATTTCATTTTTTTAAATTAATAATTCCTCCACTTGAATCATCATCTACGAAAAAGGGAATTTAGAGAAATATTTAGAAAAATATTTTTTTTTAAACCTAAATTCCATTTATGCAAAATTAAAAATGTCAATTTGTCTCCTCACACCAATAATCATTTTATTCCTTTTTAGAGACATTTTCAAACTATTTAAAATCTTATTAAATGAATTTAACTGATAAAAATTTAATTTACTGAAGTCACTATTAAGAATAAATACCAACATTAGAGAATTTTATGAAGAAAAAGTTTTTTTAAGGGTTTCTACTAGGAGTTCATCTAAAAATTGAAAGGTGCATCGGTAGAGACTTTTTTCTATTTAAGAAAATATCTTGTTTATCATGCTTTGGGTGTTTGGCTTAAATGAAGCAACTGTCCACTCTATAATTCAAAAGAACATTATACCTTTGTGACACACTTTCTACATACTTGAAACAAGATCAGAAATTTTGAACTTAGAGTAGTACCCTCTGCACTTCCATGGATAAAAGAAAAAACCCAGTACTGTGACCATCAAAAACACACATAACTGAATACTGGAAACTGATAACAAGTGAACTGGGGAATCAATACCTAATAGACAACTATAATATTTTAGACTCGTTAGGTGTTCACTTTGTATTGGAATGAGAGATGTTGCAAACAACCTTTTTAATCAAATCAAATTCTTCAAATGTGTATTTTACTTTTTCATTGGAAAAAAGAAGAAACAAAACAACTCCATCAAAAACTAGTTTTGAAGTGGTCTCTTCAGATGATTGCTTAACTAAATTGGCTTTTTGTGCCACAAACAAAAATAGCTGGAGCTGTTCTTTTCTGTATTCCCCTTCTCTAACATCTCAGACCAGACAATTAACTCAGTCCTTCTGAGAAACAAACAGCATACTGCCTGAAATGAAGTCTCTTTGGGACTAGGAGATAGCCAACATTTTTCTAGTGAAATACAAATGCAGATTACAGCTCCAACAGTTATTTTCTCTTTAATTCGTCTATAGCATTCTGTGCTACTGCAACCACCACATTTATTGTGCAAAAAATTAGCCGAAGCCATGCCTAGTTAATATTCCTTTACTTAGGGACTTAAAAGGGTAGGTACGAATAATCAATGTTTCTCTAGATACCTGCAATTTTTGCAGTTAGTAAATTTAATTTGTTATGCAAGTCAATCTTGCAAGAATCACACTACTGTCACAAGCAAGCTGTTCTATGCACGTCTTGGCACAAGAAAGCACACCAACCACAACGTGTTGATGGCTAAGAGGACAGGTTAATGCACATTATCAATATCAAGTAACAAAAAGATTTCAAAGTAAGAATGAGTGTGTGGTGTTGTTGGTGTGCCACTTTTGTGTGATCTTTATATCGTAACAACTTTAAAAAACGGCTTTACCTTTCCATTGCAACCTCAATTACTAACAACAAATTTAACACGATGAAATAGAATCATAATGTTGATGTGAGGGTGAAGGGAGGGATGTTTCATAAACTGAAAAGAGGCCTCCCGCCCGCCTCAATCTGCCATCAACCCAACCAGCTAACCTAAACGAAATCAAACTTAGTCAAGATTTTGATTCTTTCTCACGTTTCCCATCGATGTAAAACGGCGTAGTTTTAGTTAAGTAAAGACAAAGTGAAGGGAAAGGAAAATATCTTAAGTAAAAAGTATATTTTTTTTTTGGATAAATTTTTGAGTGATTATTATTCTCACGACTAAAAATTTGTCTTTTTGATATGATAACCAAGATAAGCGTGTGCTTGTGGATTGTGCACTGCACAATTTCTGCGCTGCACAGTGCACTCACTGGCTGCATGAACATATTTGTGCAGTTATTGCACCTACTTTGGCCAAAACTACACGTACACATATTTTCGGTGTCATATCATAATTGTTTCCTAACAATTTTTATGCATAACAAAGGGAAATAATTCTATAATCATTCTCGTGTAGTTTTTTTTCTCGGAAATGTTTGTATTCAATTTTGGATGTCGATTGAACTTGTCGGAATTTTGCTAAGTTCTTTTTATTTTTCGAAATATGGGAATTTTATGTTTAACGATAATTTAGTTACTCTAAATTTATGAAGTAGGCACTTATTTCTTGTTCTGTTTTTAATATTATCAAACAACGTCAACTATGGAACGTTGGATTTGTATTGAACTTTCTAGTCTTGGTGTTGATGTAACCGAAGAAAATGCAAGGTAATAGATTTATTTAAGATATTTTTTTTAAGTACCGTGATTTTATTAGATAAAAATCGATGTTAATCGAATTTGACATTTACATATCAAATCTCTGGTTTCGAGTATAAAAAGCCAGAAAATTTCAGAAAGAAATACTTTTAATAAAACTGTTTTTGCTTCTTTTTTAAATCCATAAAATTTAAAAAGATAATCATATTGTAACAACCGACAGAAGATAATGGATTGCTTTTAGTAATAAACTAAAAATATGGTGAACTCCTTTTAAATAGATTTACTTCTGTTATTTATTTATTGTTTATTTTGTAGGATTTGGCTTTTTAACGTTCTAGTCAAGTTATTTACATACATGGCTTATTTTGTTTTAGTTTTAAGCAGTAGTCGCCAAAAGTAAGACGTTGGAATTAAAAGTAGAATTAATTCCTATTTCTTCTAATTTAGATTTTTTAAAATATTTTTTAGCTGTTGATTAGAAATTAAAGTAAAAACGTTAAGCGACAGACCGGTGATTTTTTTTTTTATAAGCTAGTGGGATTTCTTTTTCAAAGTTATTCATATCATTAAAAAAATAACTTATTTCTAGAAAAACGACGAACACCCTTTCTCTCTTGGGAAGTCGATTTGGGCCAATGGGGAGGCACTAGGCAGTCCGACTTCGGAATCGTAGTACGCGAGTTCGAATCCCAGTCTTTCCGTTTGCATTCATATTCAGACTAATACCCTTGGGAAAGGTATGGAACCCCACTTCCCCTTCAGCTATAGGTTAAATAAGGCATACTTGTGTTATAAAAAAAACCAAGTGGGCATGGGCACTGGACCATTATTGGACCAACCACAAAATAATGTTTAAACGATTGTTCTAGGCATTATTAAATGACCTAAAATGGTTGATATGCCGTAAAAATCAACCCCCCTCTCTCTCTCAGTCACACACACGAAATTTGACCGTCAGTGTTTTTTGTTTTTCAACTTGTGTTTTAATTTTGGGGTTGAAATTTATTTACCAAAATTTTTTCTACTTAGATAAAAATTTTCCAAAAATTTAAGCCACCGTCATCGCCATATACGCCATCATCCACTGTCTGTTGCGCAATATTCTTAAATAGTTATTCATTGAAATCAAAGTATTGTTAAATTTTGAAAAATACTTTTAAAATTTAGAAATGTTTAATAAATCATTTTTTTTTTTCATTTAGAAGCAGGTGTGTACACCGTGTGTACTTACTTCAGCTAAAACTTCTTGGTACAGGAAAGTTTTCTTAAAAGTCGAACTTTTAAAGTTAAAGCCATTTTGTTTTTTTTTGCAATAATGTTTGCTTGAGCAACTACTTCCCGTCTCTTTTACTCACTTTGGTAAAAGCAGTCTTCTTCTTCAACACCAACTTAACAGTCACTCACCTTTTAAATTTTAATTTCTAGAAGTATTCGGGTCTTTTGTCGTAAGTAAGCGTAAAATATAGAAGTAAAAAATAATCAGTAAATTTACTCATTATGCCTGGTTTTTACCTCACTTTATACCAACATCTACTACACCACACCAACCACTAACCACCCTAGACAAAAAAATATTGTTCTGTAAAAGAATCTACTGACCGTTTACATCGCAAATCATTATTCTCCACCTCTATCCTCTTAATACTAAAGATTTCGGACAAAAATCAACCCCAACCCCAATCAACCCTAAAACCAAACCCCAAAAAATTGGATGGACAACCTTCACAAACAGCCATATTTTCTTGCAATTAATGGTGATCAATCCACTGAAGTTCCTCCATCCGCTGTGAATAGATTTTTGAGCATACCCAGAACGTCTGTCTTTGATGCATTGGGAATGCCTAGAACATCTTCCAAATCATTCCGAAATGAAACATAATGCATAGGAAAAAACATTAATATCTCCAATATCGAACGATTAATTTGCAACAAAAAATATATTTCACAGTGCTGTATGTGCCCTAAGGATTTCATAGAGCATGCGGGTATTTTTTGCCATGAAACAAGGCAGAAAGGAAAATAATACCAAATCATCTCCTGTTTGAAGCCATCAATTTCTAATATTTAACTTGTGTTTAAAACAATAGGGAAGGACTTATATATTGGCCCTGGCAACCTAGCAAAAAAGACAAAACGGCTGACACTTCGGCTCTTCATGGTCCTAATTTGATAACACACAATACAGGGCTCTACAGACAATTTTAATTTTAGTTGACCTTTGACAACTAAATATTTTCATTTACTAGCCAAATGGAAAAGTTACTAGCCAAACTCATGAAATGTTATTTCACTGTAATCACATGAATAAACCAATATTATTGGTATAGGGTACATTGTTCTATTAAACCTTCCATTGTTTAAATTTCACTTTGTTCATTTTATATTAAAAAAAGATTGAAAATATATTTTTTCACTTAGTAGTATTTGAAAGATTGTCAGTGAAAAAAACAGTCACCAAAGGATGAGTATTTTATATTTTTTAGTCGCCACTTGGAAAAATTACTCGCAAATGCGAGTGATTCACTCACAATGTAGAGCCCTGTTGTTTCAATAAAATTCAAAGAAATAAAGCTATCTAAAGCTAAAACTGATTTGAGACTGGGTGATTACAGATCAGGTTATTTTGTAAAGTAACATACCAACCTTTACAGGCATTTAATGGTAGCAAAAATTCTTTTAAAAAAAACATGTCTCGTACATATTGAGAGATATCTAGAAAACCAAGGATGGATACCAGATACTTATATCTTTCCCAAGGGGGTATTTTTCCAGAATAAAATGTAAGAACTGCCAGAACTTAAAACCTACAAAAGGGTTTTGAATAAGTGTTTTATGAACCAAAGTGGATCAAGCTGTTTAAAGAAATAATTTTAATACTGAATCAATATTATCAGAGAGTTCAGAAAAGATAGATAAAAATAATATGAGTCAATTTAGGACACTTGAGGAAGGCCAAAAGGTTATTCGTCCGAAACATCGGGAGAGAGAGAGAGGATATTATGGATGAGGAGAATAGTCCGATTAGTACTTTTTGAAAAGATTTTGTTATTGAGTTTTAGAACAAAATATAGTTCTTGTTTTGAAACTAGTTACTTTTTTTAATACACAGCATGTTTATCAAATCTTTTACAGCATCTATGCTCTGAATATATTAATTACATTGTATTTATAAAAGTGGATTTTCCAGTTTGTCATAGCTATTGTCTTAACCGGTTTAATATCTATTTTATTCTATTTTTTTTAAATGGCATTTCGTGTAACCTATTAAACAATAAACCTTATTTTTATATATATATATATTTATATTTTATACACTACAGTACATATCTTTCCAAGTAAAGGATTTGTGTGAAATCTGTTGTAATGAGTGTATGTTGTGAGTCATATGGACCAGAAGGGATTGCAAATATCATTGTTATGATGACTGAACTTGTGCATTTTATGACCTGAAAGTTTTATCTCTTGGTTATAGGTATCGATAGTGTGAGACTCCCCAACTCCATGTCATGAGTGTGCATCAGAAGCTGTGGGGTGTCATTTTTTTTTTTTTGCGTTTTTACGGCACATCAACCATTTTAGGTCATGTAATGCAGAGAACATCCAATTTTGATAAATTAGTTTTTGTACACACAGTTTTTTAAATGACACAAATTAAACTATTTGACCCATAGCTGGAGGGAATGTGGGGATTCATACCTTTCCCAACAGTAGAAATAACATTGAAAGATTGATAAATACATATATTGTATATATTTAAACCTACAAGTAAAATGATAATATTCAAGCCAATCCTAATACTTATTTTGTTAATTTTTTTATTCCAATAGATCTGCCAAGTCAAGGAGGCTTGCGACCCTAAAGCAACTTTCTAGAATATTTATAGAATGATTATAAAAGTTGTATTTTTTTTAAATAGTTAAGTCTATTATAATAAAATAAAACCCAACTGATTAGGGATATAATGTAAATAGATATTTATAAATTAAACGAAATGATATAGGGTTTTATTTCTTTTTAATTTTTTTTCCCTTTAATTTGTAAAGAAAATAAATAGTAAATTTGCAAATATTTATTATCAAGAGTATTGTATTAATCTATTTTTTGTTAAAATACGGGTTTTATTTAAGTGACATATAGCTTAGAAATATCTTATATGTTTCTGGACATGTTTCACTGCACGGTGGCGGGCTTTTCAACATAATTGTTTTCGTTTTGCTTTTTCTTTATTTGCGAAAAGAGAAAATGCTTACATTTTCGACAGAATGTTGTTTGAAAATGTCGGTAAAAAAGTCTGTCTTTATCGTCTTTGCTTATGGCAACGACAAGCAGCGTTCTTTCTGATTTTTTGACAACCGTTTCAGGTAGATTCTATTTTGCTTTTTATCTTTCGTGTCAACATTATGTATTTTTATAAATAAACGAAACGTGTTATTTCCTGACAATAAAAGGCTCAACAAAAGACAATTTAGAAAAACCGTAACTTATTACAGACGTTTTCTATATCCGGGCATATTTTACTATATGATGGCAGCATTTTATCAGAAAGTTTGTATAATAAGATTTTTTGGGAGGTTTTTTAAAGGAAGAAAATGAAAATGTTTTGATGCAATGGTGTTTTAAAATGTCTTCAAAAATATATATATACTAGCAATATTGACCCGCCTTACTCGGGAGTCGCTTGATGCTCTAATTGTGCACATTTTTATCTGTGACATTTTACCTGCTCAAAACTAAATAGAATATCCCATATATAAAATTCCAAGTCTCTAGACCAAATCAGTTTGGTAGAGACTGTTTCTCAGTCAGACACACACACACACACACACACTCACAAGGTTATATATATATGAATAATATTAAGATTGTAAATTTCCATTAGTTTATACATTGCTTATATGCGTTGTTACCAACAGCGACGTACACATTTTTAAAGATAAAAATATTTATTTTTTTGTTATAACTAAGGTTTATATATTTTCTCCTACATTTTGTCCGTTGATAATGCTAAACATCTAGTGAAACATATGTCCGTATATCAATAAATATCCTATATTTTCCTATATGTCTTCTTCTTCCCTATTTATATGCGCGTGTGTGTATATGTGTGTATATATATATGTATACACACACACACACACACACACACACATATATATAATATATATATATATATATTATATATATGTGTGTGTGTGTGTGTGTGT
>JAYKTE010099921.1:0-23331 GCA_036873565.1 Xipholeptos notoides
TTTTTTAATCTACCGATACCGAATACCGATACCGGCGGTAGATTTCTGAAAAATCTACCGATCTACCGATACCGATTTGACACGACTCGCTACCGAATACCGATACCGGCGGTAGATTTTTTCTACCGAATCCCAGCTCTGCAATCCAGATATTTAAAAAAAAAGCATTACAAGATTTATTATTATATATATATATATATATATATATATATATAATGAGCACATAAAAATGGCCTTGTGCCTAAATTGGCTTGGTGCTTGACCAAGTAAATATATCCACATTTATTTGACTTCTTAGCAGCAGATTCAATTGATGACTATCTAAATTCATCAAGATCACTAGAGAAAGGATTCTCAAACTAAATAGACTTGGAATAGAATTTCATTACTTTATAATTTTATAAAACACAAAATCATGTTAACACAAATATATATATATATGTATTTTATATATGGTTTTAGAATCAATTTTAAGTTGCTCTAGAGTAATTAAACGTTTGCTGATGTGAGTTTAAAAAATGTTCAACTACTGTAGAATTTCCATGGGTTCTGCTAGTTGTTATTATCTATATATCAATAGGATAGCATGTGTGTTCGTTAGTTAATTCTCTTGTGTGTCACACTTACACCAAAAGTAACGACCTTACCTACCTTTAAGGTAACTCTTTAATTTGTAAAGATTAAAACTAAATTTCCAAAAATGTTCATTATAAAACAATTTATGGCTTCAAATTAGCTATTTTATTTTATAATTAAAAAAAAAGAGTAATGTTGAGAGGAGACAGTAATTATTTTTAATTATAGATTCTTTTTAAAATTTAAAAAATATGTGCAAGTGAATTGGCATCTGTTCATTTATAATTTATATTAAAAAAATTATTCAGAAAAACAAAATGTGCTGTGTTGAATTTTCTCAGGATTTGTTTAAATTTTCTGCTATTTCAACTACTGTGGAATTTCCATAGGTTCTGCTAGTTATTACTATTATTTTAAGTAAATAAAGCATATTTATACATAAAGCTTATAAATAATTTGGAAATTTGCATATAGATCTATTTCATTCTTATCAGAAATCATCAGTGCAACTCAACCAATTAAAGTACCTCTTGTTAGTTCAAAGGCTTATCAACGTATATTTTTTGACAAAACTATTTTGGAAAGAATGAATTAAATGACCAATAATTTAAAGTGTTTTCCTGATAGATTAAAAAAAAAAAACTTTTCCTTTATGGTAATTGCTGTTTCTTTAGAAAAAGTCATCTCTACATTTTGGTTGTTTTGACCTATCAACCTCTATGGGTTATTTAAGGCCAGTTAAGTTTATCAGCCGTGTCGTCTTTTTCACTAGGTCACCTGAGCCGAAATATCGGCCTTTCAGGGTCCAATGGGTTAAATAGTTGCAAAAAAAAAAAAAAGTATTTTATTTATTTAATTCTTTAAATACTTGTAAAAAAACACAAAGTATTTTTTATCTACTTTATAACTTCTTTGAATATTTGTAAAAAAAACAAAACAAAGTATTTTTTATTTATTTTTTTACTTCTTTAAATACTTATAAAAAAACATAAGTTATTTAATTGGGGGTGGGGGAGGAGACAAGATAATCTAAGTTTGAGGGAGAAATAGGGTTTTTTTGGGTTTTTTTTTAATAGTGATTCATATGTTGTTTTGCACATTGAAAAAATATTGTATTCTAATTTTAGGGTTTTTTCTTTTTTTTCTGTAGAAAAAGGACAAAAAAAAAATTAAGCATTCATTTTTTTTTTTTCTCAAAACAATAAGAATTAAACTGAACAAATATGACATGAATTCAAACATCATGAAATCAATATTTATTGATCTTTTAAGCAAACACAAAATCTAAAGATCTTGAAATGATATTGGGTCGCCAGGAAATAGAACTTGAACTTGCATGTCCAAACAATGCACACTTCACTGGCTGAATTGAATTCTTACAAATAATGTAGATAATATAAGGATTTGGTGATTAGTAGTATGTGGGACTCACTCACTCACAGAAAAATTCAAGAGAGTCCATTACACACTCATAATAATTATATATACAGGTGGTCTCAAAATAAATGAAACCCATAAAATTTCTGATAAATATGTTGATTTTAACTCTATAATTTTATATTTTTCAAATTTGATAGTAATTATAAATAACAATTATTATTTTAAATTGGAAATTAGAAAAAGTGTTTTGCGTCACAACTTATACAGAGACTAAATCTTATAAGACTGTTCAAACACGCTTCCGCAAGAAGTTTACTTTCAACACTTAATTCTGGAAAATCCAAGATATTCCTAGCTAAAGGCACCAAACTTTCAGTAGGCTATTCAATTGTTATTATGTCAGCTCAGAGAAAATGTAAACATTTTCAGTGTATTATGTTTTAGTAATAAATGGTAATCAAATTAATGGCTTTCATTTATTTTGGGACACCCTGCAAATAGTGAGATTTTTTAATTAGATTATTTAGTTAAAAATGGTGCATCTTAAAGATCATAAAAATATGGAATTAAATTAAAACCTAACAGAAAGAAAAAAACTTCTTTTATCTTCAAAATAACAAGAAAATGTTGAAATGATAGAATTTTTCTTTTGTAAATAAAACTAAAAAAAAACAATAAATGAAATGAAAAATACAATAATAGGAATGTTTAGGACTTTCTTTTTCTCTCTTTTTTAAAATTTTCTTTTAAAAAATCGAACATGTTTTTATGAATGGAAGGGAGGCAACTCTGCTCAGGCTTTTTTTCTCAAATGTTTCCAATGGAATAAATAGAAATGAAATTAAAAGAAAACGATATCCACTCAATATTTTCCAAATTCAGTTTCGGATAAGGCGAGTCATTTCAGTGACGTCTACGTGGCAATATTATTATCCATGGACATCTTCAGATTGTTGAATGGGCTCTTCAAATAGGTTGCTTCGAGTCTGAAATATTAAACAAAAACTAATATTTAAAAAAAAAACCTGTATCACTAAATTATTTATACTGAATTTATTTTGCATTCAGTATTTTATGGTAAAGAAAAAATAGAAATGAAAAGTAAAAATTGGAATGAGGCAAAATTGATTTGAATGTAATATTTTGCTCATCATCCTCCAAATGTTTTTATGTTGGCATTAAATTATCAAAAAAGGTTGATATACTGTAAAACGCCAAGAACAATTAGTGCAAAAATGTTATTAAAAAAAACTATTTGACCCATATCTGGAGGGAATGTGGGATTCATACATTTCCCAAGTTCTAAATGTTGTAGTTAATCAACTGATTGGTTGATTAGTTGATTGATTGGTTGATTTTTACAAAAAAAATAATAAATAGATAATTTTTAGGTTGGTTGGTTGGTTGGTTGATTTAACCAGCATATCAACCATCATTGGGTCATTTAATGCTAATAATAGTTTGTTTGTTTTTTGTTTATTTGTTTAGGTTTTTTTTGGGAGAGTAATTTTTAAATCACTGGTTATTTACTTTCTTCATAAAGCAAACTTTTATACAATAATTGTAAAAAAAATAATAAATAAATCACTACATCCTTAAGTCAGTAGCGTAGCAACCAATTTTGCCGTACGGGGCGGTCGTAAGATGTGCACCCCCCCATCTTTCTGACCATTGATAATCTGTTTAACTTTAAATTTCCAAAAGTCCTCAAAGTATTTATTTTCATGGATCTACAATCAAAGATCTAATCTTAGGTTGCTGCTGCTATTAGTCCTAGGCTTTTATCTTATTGCAAGGCTCCCATACATATACAATAGTGGTGGTCAAAGAAAAAGACGTATAATTCAAATTAAAAAAAGGATTGTTAAATTAAATGGCTCTATTTTTTTTCTATTTTACCCCCTTTATTTTACCTATTCTTTTTGCAATCCTGGAGAAAATATTGTCTTTAGAAAAAAATACTGTAAAAGTTAGAAATAAAATGATAAAAATGAAAATGTTAATTTTTTTAAATGATAAAAATTTATCCTGCAAATTGTTATTCAAACATAAAATTTCATTCAAAAAGTTAAAATGTATGTAAGTTTTATTTTTGAAATAAACAAATTTATATATTTATATTACATATTGACATTTTCTGGTGTAAGATATCAATAAGAAATATTTGGTTTGATTGTGTTTAATGACTTATCAACCATTTGTGGTTATTAAATCAATAAAAATAAAATTAATTCTAATTTTGGTGTCTTAATAACTTGAACCAATAAAAAAAAAAAAAAAAAAAAAGAAATATTGACAAAACCTAACATACATTACAATGAAAAGAAATCTTGAAACAATTTGAAACTGCCCTAAAAAATTGGATTATTTCCCCTACCATCAGTCCATGTACGGAGGCCCATTCCAACAAAATTATCTGTAAAAAAAAATTCAAAAAAAAAACATGGAATAAACAAAATCATTCATGAAATATTTCCTAAATTAGGTTTAAAAAAAAATTCAAAATCCAATTAAAAGATTGGTAATGATCTCAAAAATGGAAATTGATATTTTTTACATCAAAAATTGATTTTGATAAAAAGAAAAATGAATTTTAAAATTGAAATGAAAAAAAAAAATAAAAAATAACTCTTCTGTATTTTGGTTTGAGAGAAATGAAATTAATGAAACATTTAGAGACAGATTCTGAATCTTGAGTTATGAATTGGGTTATCATAGATTTGTTTAAAAATATTTCTACAATTTTTTTAGGTATTACAACTTTTTTTTACGAATAAAGAGTTTCATTGAAAAAAATGGTGAAATAATTTATTTGAAATTTTTTTTAAGTGCCCAGGCAAAGCCAGACAATACTTCTACTTAAAAATATTTCTACAATTTTTTTTAAGTATTACAACTTTATTTTCACAAATAGAGTTTCATTAAAAATAATGGTGAAATAATTTATTAAAAATTTTTTTTTAAGTGCCCAAAGCTAAGCAATACTTCTAGTACATAATATTAAAACTTAAAATATTTTTTTGGTGCTTACCTTCAAGTTCTTGAAATGAATGGTCTTTCTGAAAGCACAAAAAGAAATTACATGAATTAAGAAATTTACAGTACAGTGGCTCTCTTAAGAAGTTAGGAAGAAACAGAAAAAATGATTTAAAAAAACAATAGAGAATTAGATAACTTGAAATTTAAAACTGGATAACAAAGTCTACAGACTTCACCCACGTCAAATTATACAGTGTCCAAAAATTTACTTAGCACTATGGGTATATAGAAATTTAGTTGGTTGGTTATCTTAATATCCTTACATATTTCGCTACTGGATAGTATTCATATTATTAGCGCTGAAGAGGTTCTTTCTTAGGTTGGTAAGTGCTTTACATTCTATAAGGATTGTAAAAACTTGAGTGGTTTAGTCTGCCTTCTTATTGTGTTGGGTCCCTCTCAGCGAGACTGAAGTTGACACACCAAGATTACGAAGAGTAATGGTCATTTTCATAAGGGACCTTTGGGTGAGTGAAGGATGGCCAAAAGACACGCCCCTTGGTATAAAATTAAGAAGGCACAAAAAGTTAGGGCAGTAGATCCCAAGAGACCTGTTGAAAAGAGTCCAGCGAAAAGGCGAAAAGCAGCCGAGAGAGACATTGATAGACGGTCAGCAGTCTTAGAGAGGTAGAAAGGAATTGTCTTTTAGCCAGAGTACCATTGACAGACCAGGGCTTACAGAAATTACTACTACATATAGAAAAAGAGAGTGTTGTTAAGTAAATAAAAAGAGTTCTGATTTCTTCCAAAAAGATATTCAGTCTTTCGTGCTTCTGTGTATGTTTGGCGACAACATAGAGACCTTTTCTGGGGTTATGTAACAAGATGTGTATGACTGTGGGAGAAAAGTGTTTGGCATGTTCTACATCTTGGTTGTGGTTGTTCGAATTAACCAGAAATTTTTCAGATCAGGATGTGACCTATAAAGATTGATATGCCACTAAACAAATCAATCAATCAATCAATGATCAGGATATTAATTGTTTCAAGGAATGAAAAATACGTACTTTTGATCCGATTTTGGATCGAATAGTTTTGAGTAAACTTTTTCTTTTATTGTCCTTTGGAAAATCAACCACATCAAAATGTTCTTCTTCCCCATCGTCCAGGGCACACGTGTCAGCCGCAGGAAGTTCCTTCTCTCCAGCAGAATTCTCAACCAACATCATGTATTTGTATTCCAGTCTGAAATTGAAATTTACATTTATAAACACATTTATAGTTGTTATTCCTTTATTTGGAATTATTTTGAGATAAGGCTTCATAATCTATGTATTGATTTTATCAGCAAACTGTTGTCCTCATCTTTATAGTTGTTATTACACTGTGTTTCATTTATTTGGAATTCTTTTGAGTATTAGCGGACTGTTGTTCTCATCTGACGAAGCCAAAGGATAAGTTGGCCAGAATGTAGTGTAATAACAACTATAAAGATGAGGACAACAGTCCACTAATAAAATCAATACATACAAAAATCAAGTTATATTTATTTGGAATTTTTTTGAGATGAGGCTTCATAATCTATGTATTGATTTTATTTGTGGACTGTTGTCCTCATCTTTATACTTGTTATTACACTACGTTCCATTTATTTGGAATTCTTTTGAGATGAGGCTTCACAATCTATGTATTGATTTTATTAGCAGGCTGTTGTCCTCATCTTAATAGTTGGAATTCTTTTGAGATGAGGGTTCATAATCTAGTATTGATTTTATTAGCAGGCTGTTCTCCTCATCTTTATAGGTGTTATTACACTATTTGGAATTCATTCAGATGAGGCTTCATAATCTAGTATCAATTTTATTAGCGAGCTGTTGTCCTCATCTTTATAAGTGTTTTTACACTACGTTTCGGCCATTTGAATTCTTTAATATTTATATATTTTATTAAATAATATTTTTTATAAATCATTTGAATTGAAATGAATAGAAGATTAATCAAGCAAATTAATAAGACTTTTTTTTAATAAATGACTTTTGGAATTTAGAAAAAAAAAAGAAAATAAAAAAAAGGTAAATTTTCTTACTTTTTATTTTTCTTCCAGCAATAAACAACCAAACTGAGCAAGAGTAAACCAACAGATAAGGCACAGATACTACCAATTTCAATCTGAAATTTAACAAACAAAAAAAAAAACTCTCTCTTAAATGAAAATATGAGTCAAATAAAGTGGCTTCTATGATAAAAACTAAAGTTATTTCATCTTCAATCTTTATCAGGGCTCTACAGACAAATTTACAAATATTCACAAATAGAAAAGTTATTAGCCAAACCCATCACATGTTATTTCACTCTGATCTTATGAATAAATCAATAATTCAAAATTAGTTACTATTTAAGAAGGTATAATCCATTTCCTATTTAACTACTTTTTCTTCTGCATAAAAATTTGTTGAATTTCTTTAGACAATTTTTTAAACAGCCTTGTTAAAAAAATAGAATATATTGTTTTATTTTCTATTATCTATGCTCTTAAATTTTTTATTGTTTAATTAATTTTACTTTGCTTGGTTAATTCAAATAAAATAAAGGTTGAAAATACATTTTTCCCCTCAGTATTTGAAAGATTGTCGGTGAAAAAAACACAGTTTCCATATGATAAGCGATTTATTATTTTTAGTCGCCACTTGGAAAAATCGTTTGCATGGTAGAGCACTGATTATTCACAGATTTCATTCAGAATGATACAGAGAAGTTTTTTTTTGTTTTCTTTTCAATTTACAAAAAGTCATTAAATCCAAAGCTTGAAATAAATTTTTTTAAATAAAAAAAATAAAAAACAACTCACTGCAAAAGGAATTGAAGAACACTTTTTTTTCTTGGTAACTGGCTTTTCCCCACTGATGATCATGCAGTGCCTGAGGGTAACAAAGAAACAAATTTTCTTTTTGAATAATAGCACCTATTTAAGTTCTGGTCAACACATATACAAGACCTTGCACGTAAATCTGACCTTGTGCCTAACTTGGTTTGGTGATCGACCAAGTATATTTCATTTACAAGACATTGTTCTGGGCGACAAGAGTGAAAGTACCCAAAAACTAACTCTTTCAATTTATCTTACAACTTACAAAAACATCCTTCCAGATTCATCCTGTCTGCAGTATTATGTTTCAATTATCAAACTCCCCTTTTGGCGATTGAAACCTATAACTTGATAACTTTGGGCCCGCTATTTATAAATATAGAATTTAAAGGCATTTTTATGGTATCTTTACAATCAATAAAAAAGACATTTCAAAAATATTAATATATTACTAGCAGAACCCATGGAAATTCCATACTAGTTGAACATTTTTAAAACACACATCAGCAAGAATTTTCTAATCACATAAGCAATCAATTAGAATAAGGTTGTTCTTCAACAGTTCTTGTTGTTTTTTATGTAGTTTATTTTTTTTGTATTCTATAAAATTGCAGCTTCTCTTCTCGATTCACACGTAAAAAAACTGCTGTCCAGGAATACCGGCGTCTCTCCTCTTTTTGGCCTGTCACCGTTTGCCCAACCGGTGTCAAGACACCACCTCTATTTTCTTCCTGCTGTTTTCGGATCTTAACATCAGTAAAGTTAGTTATTGCTGTTATTTGTACGTGCAGCCACACAAGGCACAAACATGTAGGTGCTTGCTTCTTTCATGAATAACACATTTTAAGCAAAAAAAAATTCAAAGTTAAACAATATTTACTGAATTTTTTTATGTTCTATGCCTTAATAATAGAATAAGAAAGTTTTTAGGAATAAAAAAAAGCCAAAAATATAAATAAAAATGTTCAATAGAATAAAATTTAATTTCTTACTTTGGTGGGTAATAATGTACTGTCTGTTCCCCGTTGATACATTCTCCAACAATGACATCATAATCTTTGTCTACGCAAATAGGGCAAGCATGTTGACTTCTCCACAAGAAATGAAAAGTGCATCCATCACAAGTACCATCTGGGCATTTAGGAGGCAGGTCGATTGTCCCACGTTTGTCTTGTTTCACATCACAGCGAAGAGTAATGATTGTTTCTCGACCATTAGGACAGGCAGCAGTTGGACTAGAAACACAAAATCATATTAAATGATTATTATTAAAACTTTTATTTATCATTTATTTTCATTATAGAAACAAAAATTTGCCACAATTTGAAAGATCAAAACATAACTCTATATAAGATAGACCAATTGAGAAATGACACATATGTTAATTTAAGTGTAGCTTTTTATTTCTAGGGCTGTGACAATATGCTTTTATTAAAGAATATTCTTGTCTTTACTTGACTATTTTCTATTTTTTCTTGTTTTTGAACAAGGGTTATCTTAGGGTCTAGTGTTCTTAAAAAGTCCCCTATCTGTCCCAAATGTTTTTGGTCCTCCTTGACCATCTTCAGGGATTGACATTTTTTTTTTCAGTTCCATGTTAGTTCTTAGCGTGCTTTGAGCCAATATGTTCGTCTTTGTTGTAGTTTATGATGTATTTTTATCTTTGTGTTTTTTGTGCGTCTTCTTTTGGGTGTTTTTTTTTTATAAAGAAATTTATTTTAAGATACTATAATAATAAAAAATAGTTTTTTTTTTTTTTTTGACAATTAAAAAAAATTATCTTACCTTTCTGCTTTATAATGAAAATGAATGTCTTCATCTATTAAAAAAAAAAAAAAAACTTTGTGAGCAAATTAGTTGATTGATTGATTGATTGATTGGTTTGTTTGATTGTTTAATGACATATCAACCATTATAGGCCATTTAATGCCGGCAAACCAGTTAAGATTGAAAAACAGGATTTAATTGAGTCTAAAATTAAAGATTTACTAACATTTGAATTTGTTTGTGGATTTTTTTTGTGTTTTACGGCATATCAACCATTTTTAGGTCATTTAATGCCGAGAACAATCATTTTTGGTAAACATTAGTTTTTGCCCACACTTGGTTTTTTGTATAACACAATGTGCACTATTCAACCCATAGCTGGAGGGAATGTGGGGGATTCATGCCGTTTCCCAAGGGTATTAGTCCAAATATGAACACAATTGGAACAACTGGGATTCGAACGTGTGTAATACGATTCCGAAGTCCAACTGCCTATCCACTGGTCCACACTAACATTTGTGAAAGTCATAAGAAATTTAAATCTCAGATTTTAAAATATGATATATATAAAATGTTTCTTTACTTTTACGATTCAAAATTGTAATGCTCAATCAACAGATCATTAGAATGATTTTTGCCAAGTCTTATTTATTTGTGGTGTTAGCACAAGTATTGTGACAATACCACAACCCCAGGGGGTCTGATACTGGTTCACAAGGTATAGTAACAAACAACAAAACTAGTCATAGAAAAATATAGACTCTTATTTTCAGCCTCATACAATGTTTAAGACAGTTAATAAAGTATTTTTCGTGGTTTTTTCGTTGATTATTTCTTCAAAAACAATATATATATTTGATGGAGGGGATGGATAAGCCCCGAAAACTGAGGCCGGGCGTTTTCTTTCTTTCTCTCTGTCAAACGCGGGAAAATGGCCCCTCTTCTCAGCCCTGCCTCTAATGGAGAAGAATTAAAGGAATGAAATGAAATTCTAGCTTTTTCTCATGACAATCCTTCAGAAAGGATCAAAGAGAAAATTAATATATCCAAGACACTTATTTCTTAATGAGATATTAATGATCAGAGAAATCCGGGTGTAGATTTGAATAGACCACCTGGCCCTCCGGTCCATAAGTGGATTGACCCGACCACACTCAACCAGATGTAACTCTAACCCGCCGTCTGCTCTTTGGCCCATCCATAGACGTTTTGATGGTTAATGTTTTTTTTCTTAATTTTATTTTAATTACATTTAAGGCCCGTCCACGATCTTGACCGGTCAGAAGACCCAGCTGGTATCATAATTGCTTTTAGCCTTTTTCCACTAAAATTCCTGGTATTTGAGCAAATCAAAATAATCCACTGTCCAAGTTACTGAAGCGACTATCGCAAGTATGAAACAACATATTTTCCATTAAACTAAAGAAAATACTCAACATACCATTATGATCAAAACCAGTTTCCATGAATTCTTTTGTCACATTTTCATTGGTAATTATTTTTACTAAATGATCTCCCAAACTGAAAAAAAATAAAAAGCATACATGGATCTTCGTATATAAAAGATAATTCATCAAGTTATAATATGGTATAATAATTATGTATTTTTAGCTGCAAAATATTACCATTTTATTAATTTCATGAAATTGTTCCAAAGTTGAAAGTAGAGAATCTGTTTGGATATTTTGTTGTTAAATTTGTTCAGGGGGTCTTTCTCTTTTTTTTTCTTCTTTTTTATCTTCTAAGGGATGGGACACTGTAACCAGATGTTAAACGTTTACCCTTATTTTAATGAGTTCAACCAATACATATTTGCCAGCAGTCTTTATACAATTTTAATTTTAATACATGTTAATATCAGTTTTTATATAATTCTAATTTTAATAGAAGTTAATATCAATTTATCATATAATTTTGATAGATGTTAATATCAGTTTTTATAAAATTCTAATAGGTGTTAATATCAATTTTTATACAATTTTAATAGATGTTAATATCAGTTTTTTACATAATTTTAATTTTAATAGTCGTTAATATCAGTTTTTCATATTTTTCCTCTGAAAGTTGTTATAATCTATTTTGTTTACTTTTGTTCTCACTGTGAGGGATGACATCATATATTTGAATTCATTTAAACCTGATATAAAGACACTTATCAAGAAAAAATAAAGAAGAAAATAAGCAGATAGATCTTAGTTAACCTTACCTAACAGGCTGGGTAGAAACAAGGGATGTGTGGTCTCGGCTTGGCACCATGGTCGACCTGCAAATTGATGCAGACAAAGTACGAGGACCTCCTAGTGGCTAAAGTAAAACAAAAATTATCATTCTGTTAAATGAATACTTTTATTTCAATTATAAAAAAGACAATAACAATAATAATGGGGTTATTATCAAAAGCTGAAAAGACAGCATTTTATATGATAATAATAATTCTAAAAGTATTATTCAGACTATTTTCCTCATCCATATTATTTTCTTTCTTACTTTGAGATGAGGTTTGATGAATTCTAAAAATATTATTCGGACTATTTTCCTCATCCATATTATTTTCTTTCTTATAATATGGATGAGGAAAATTGTCCGATTAATACTTTTAGAATTCATCATACCTCATATTAAAGTGGCAAAAGAATACATTTATAGCCAGAGATACAAGCAGTTAACCAATGAAATTCAAATAATAACAATAATAGTGGTTTATATCCAGCATTTTCTCAAAAGGTTTAGGTTGTTTTTACAAAATGCAGTTTAATAGCCTTCCTCAAGAAAGGAATAATGAAAACAATATTATTTGTCCAGAATTGAAAAACTATTTCCAAATCTACTTCTTGTGGTAGAACATGAAAATCATACAATAGATAAAAAGCGTAGAAACCAAATTTAAAAAAATTAAAATTTTCTCAATCAAATAAAACATTTCTTTAATAAAATGAATTATGTTCAGAATAGATTCATTTCAATTCACATAATTTTTTTTTTCTACATACAGTGTGCAATTGCACATGCTTTACCCTGTCCTCATCAGCTGGCAACTAAAGGTGATGACACAGTTTTGGTGGCTAAGATGATACTGCTTTCCTTAGTGCCACCAGCAGCATTCGCCACAGGACAGGGTAATGGGGAAAAAAAATTTACAGTCCTGATCAGTATTAAATATTGTTAAAGAAGAGTCAGCCTCCTCTACCACAAGATGTTATTGCGATTAGATCCAACATTTGAAGTAGAAATCTCAATGAAATAAGATATTCTTTCCCAACAAGGGGTCCTCACAGCTGGTGCAAGGTAGCATTTCAGAGGGTGGACGAGATGGCTTTTCAATTTTTTGTCTTGTATTAAGAATAGTGTCAATATATCATTGCATATACTGTAAGGGGGTGAGGGGAGAACATATTAAAATATTTTAGGGGTGTGGGGGGCATCAACAAGGTTAGGAACCACTACTTTATGGCAAGTATAAACATTATGGCAATTACTAAAGCCAAATTGATTTTAAGAAAAACCCTTTCACCAAACCAATTATTCTGTCACTTGGATTTTAGTGCGAACAGTTCATTCACAAGAAATGAGGTGTTGAGAGTAACAATCTGACAAGCACCATGGCGACCAAAAACAAGTTATGTATACCACTGTATTCCTAAAAGTTTCCTCTACCACATGGAAGAGAAAACATGGTCGAATTGAGACTGAAACATAGGTGAAAATCAACTAATGCACAGACTTTGGAGTACAATCTGATAAGCGCCACAATACTCTCGCCAATCATATGCCTTAAACTACCAGGCAAGCATCTGGCGGCCAATGAGAGTGCACAGGACAAAGATTTTCACTCAATCACAATGCATCCCGTTGTTTACTTGCTTTTTTCTTTTTTTGTCTTTTTCTCCATTCTTTTATTTTTGGTGCTTGTCGGGTTGAACGTACTCTGAACGCCTCAATTAATAAAAATGATAAGACCATAATCTAATTAGTGAGTTTTAAAAAAATTGAAAAAATAGAAAGAATGAAGATAAAACCAAAAAATACTTGGTGCCCAGAGAATAGTTTTTTAAAATCTGGAAAAGAAGCTTCCTGCTGTCCCCAAAGAATATGCTCCATTGTATTACACCCATGGAACAAATTCAATTTGGTTTCTAGTCGACAAAATAGCTGCCACAGGGTCCAACGCAACTAGACAGCAAGGCTGGGCAATATTGCTTGTATTTTATAGTCATTTAATGCTGGTAACAAATGTTTTTGGATTGCTTATTTCTTAAGTTATTAGTGGAGCCATGACAATATGCTTTTATTGAAGAATATTCCTGTCACAGACTAGACTATTTTGAAATTTTATCATTTTTTTTAATCAGTTAGTAGTTGTAGGTTGTAGTTAGTAGTAATATCTACAAAAATAAAAGAAACTGTAAAATGGAAAAATAATAAGTAGGGCTGTGGCAATAATATTCTTTAAAAAAAAACATTGTAACAGGCCTACAAATAACTACAGAATTAAAAGAAATGGTAAAATAGCAAAATAGTCAAGTCTGTGGGAAGAATATTCTCTAATAAAAGTATATTGTCATACTAGCCCTACTAATAACTACAGAATTAAAAGAAACGGTAAAATGGCCAAATAGTCTAGTAACAAGTAGGGCTGTGGCAATAATATTCTTTAACTAAAAGCATATTGTCTTAGCCCTCGTTATTAGAAAGTTTTTTAAATGGAGACATTATTATTTATTATTATTAAATAAATAAATATTAAATTAATATTAACAATTGTTTTTGGTTTGCTTATTATATTCTTATATTTCTTAAGTTATTAGAAAGATTTTTATTTTATGTATTATTTACACAACTTAAACATCCTTCCACTATTTCTTTTCTTTTGTTTTTGGAAACAGGAAAATAAGAGTATTTGATAAAATAAAATGAATAAAATTGGTGAAAAAGGATAAAAACAAGAATTTTCAAATCTTTCCAAGCGATGACTAAAAATAATGAAACACTTATCTTTTAGTGATTTTTTCATTGACAATCTTTCAAATACTGGGTGTCTTTTCAACCATTTTTTAAAAATTAAACGAGCAAAGTCAAATTATTTAAACAATAAAAAGTTTAAGAGCATAGATAATAGAAAATAAAACAATATACTCTATTTTTTTTAAACAAGGCTGTTTAAAACAAGTCTAGAGAAATTTAACAAGTTTTTATGAAGAAGAAAAAGTAGCTCAAAGTGAAATGGATTATACTTTCTTAAATAGTAACTAAGTTTTTAATTATTGGTTTATTCATAACATTAGGGTGAAATAACATTTCATGGGCTTGGCTAATAACTTTTCTGTCTGGCTAGTAAATGAAAATATTTAGTTGTCAAAGATCAACTAAAGGTAAATTTGTCTGTAAAGCCTTGTCTTGTTAAAATTCCAGTTTCTGCTGAACCAAAAAATACTTTGAGGAAAAGAGCGAATGAAAAGTATTGCTTTTTTTTCCCACATGAGAGAGAAGCAACATGCAAACCACCACATGCAACATCAATTTACATTTAGGTCTTAAACCTGAATATAAACACAAAATCTTACCAAAAAGCCTTCTTTTTCTGAAGAGGAGAACAAATTTTAAAAATTCTTTTCCTTCTGTTTATATCTTTGGAAGTATTCCACCCATTAAACAATTATCAAGTTTACCATTTTCAAATAATTCACTTTTTAGCTTAAATACTTATTTAAAAAAAATATTATTCTGCAACTCGCTCAAGATAATAGAGAAGCTTTTGGTTGTACGTTTCATTTATTTGTTTTATTTAATGCCCTATCAACTTCAAAAGTGTCATATAAAGTCAGCAGCGTATCCTTCAAATGTCCAATGTTAGCTTGGACTCTGGAATCGTATTACATGAGTTCAAATCCCAGTCAAAACCATTGTATTCACTTTCAGCTGTCTCGGGTAGATGAAGCTTGTTAACTCGGGAGAGTAACTCATCTAGGTGTAAAGATAACACTGATTCAAAAAACCCAGGGGAATGAGACCTGTCAACTCAATAATAATGACTCATGTAAGTGAAAGGTAAGACAAATTACAAAAAAGCCTAGTGATATAATGAGCATATAATACTGGCCTTGTGCCTAACTTGGCCATTTTTATGTGCTCATTATATCCCCAGGCTTTTGTAATCAGTGTTGCTCTTCGCCTAGATGAGTTACTCTCCCGAGTTAATGAGCCTCATCTTCCCGAGACAGCTGAAAGTTAATGCAATGGTTTTGACTGGGATTTCAACTTGTGGAATACAGTTCCAGTGACCAAGTTTTTTTCCACTGCTCCAACCTCGCTACCTACCTAGAGACATAGATCAAACCAGATTTGAGAAATTTGCCCCTAATTTTAAAATCATTTGGTACAGAGAACACTACTAGTAGGTAATCCATAATATAATATTAGCATATCATTATTTTATAACTACACAACCACTGCACTTTTAAAGCCATGCAATAGCAAATATACCACAGACTTACATAAGAGTAAAAAAAAAAAAAATGCGTAAATCACAAATTAATCCTTTCATGGTGATTGTGAAATACTACGAACCAAATACATGCAGTCCAATTTGTCTATTATGGGGATTTTATATTTTTTAAATATTGACTTGTTGATAACAGTTGATAAGTGCAAGGCCCTATTTCACCTGGGTTATTTTAAATAGGTATTAAGTCCATAGAGTAAATGTGGTATTTGGTGTCTGACCTGTATGTCTGTCTGAAGGAGGCATGGTATTTTTATGAGATGCGAATAAGTGAATGGGTCATGAATGAGTTTAGTTAAGGATTAGGACTAGCAATGACCAATCAAAGTTCTAACCCCCACCCCAATAAAACTCTACAGCCTTATGCCTAGTTTGTACTTTTATGAGATGCGAATGGCTGAATAGGTCATGAATGAGTTTAGTTAAGGATAAGGATTAGCAATGACCAGCCTAAGTTCTAACCCCCACCCCCAATAAAACTCTACGGCCTAGTGCCTAATTTGTATTTTATGCAAATAAATATTTTTAATAAAAGCTTGCCATTAAGATATACTTTAACTAAATCTGTTTTGGTAAATGTTCCTAATAAGAACTAAATTTTTTTTGCCCCATTTTTTCAAATTATTTATTCCAGTAATATGAAGAAATGATGCTCTTATTATTACAGTTTATCCTCCCTGAAGGATAAATAGGGCTGTGACAATATTCTTTTATTAAAGAATATTCTTGTCATTACTTGACTGTTTTGCGATTGTACCATTTCTTTTAATTCTGTGGTTATTAGTAGGGCCCCTTCTAATAACTACAGAATTAAAGGAAATAGTAAAATTTCAAAAGAGGCAAGTTACAATAAGAATATTCTTTAATAAAAGAATATTGTCACAACCCTACTGAATGAATAAATGAATGAATGAATGTTTGTCCCTCAGATTCGAGGATGACCACTAACATCCAAAAACACTAGGCTAGTGTTTTCTTTTATGGCTGATAAGGCCAATATTTGTGCGTAAGCCCCTCCCACAGGTGGGGCAGAAGTGTGAAGGGGCCAAACTGTTGCGCTTGGTTTCTCTCTCCTTCCACATCTGCCGCTTGAGCTCCGCTCGCTTGACACACTGTTCCTCAGCACTGCAAGCTCCAAGAGCAACAGTGTTGGACCAAGAAGGTTGGTCAGCGGCAAGTGTCTCCCAGGACTCGGGGTTGATAAAGAAGTCCTTCAGATAGATCATTAGATTGTCCTTGAAGCACTTCTTCTGTCCTCCCACCTTGCGCTTTCCTTGAGCAAGTTCTCTGTAGAATAGTCTTTTGGGGATGTGCATATCAGGTATGTGGGAGACGTGGCCAGCCCATCTCACCTGTGCCTTACGGATTTAACCTAACTACAGAATTAGAAGAAATGGTAAAATCGCAAATTAGTCAAGTCTGTGACAAGAATATTCTTTGATAAAAGAATATTGTCGCAGCCCTACTAATAACTACAGAATTAAAAGAAATGGAAAAATCGCAAAAGAGGCAAGTTACTATAAGAAGATTCTTTAATAAAAGAATATTGTCATAGCCCTAATGATTAAGAATGTTACTAGACTTTAAAATATAAATAAATGAAATAGCAAATAACAAAAAAGCTTTGCATGCTTCTCAAAAAACACATCTAAAAAGCAAAATGGAGGACAGCTTATTCAATAATGATAATACTGACAATAATGATAATAATATCATGAGAATATCTTGAGAATACTTGCCACCCGACTTACTGAACGCAACTAAAGATAAAGAGAAAAGAAAATTTGAAATCTTCTAAACAAGAGTTGGAAAGATGAAGACAAAGGACTCCACTGTTTACTCCACTGTCAATTTTATAGACATACAAATAAGCTGATGAAAAATGTTAGTTTTCTTGTAAAACAAAGTTTTAGGGCTAAACTATTCAATTGATGTTCGATTCATTCTTGTAAAAACCACAGCATGGAGTATGGTATTTATTTTCTTATCTATATGAGTTTGTTGGTTAATAAAAAAACAGTGTACAGGTCTGCTAGCAATTTAGGTAAGCCATCGCCTACTAATATTGACAATGTTGGTAAACTATGACCAACTAATATTAGTAATTTAAATAAACCATGGCCTACTAATATTGACAATTTTGGTAAACTATGACCAACTAATATTAGTAATTTAAATAAACTATGGCCTACTAATATTAGTAATTTAAATAAACTATGGCCTACTAATATTAGTACATTAGTTTACCCATGGCCTACTAATATTAAATAATGGTTTGTCCCTCGTTTTCAAGGACGACCAATGACATCTGGCGATGTCATGACTTGCGCTGAACTTTGATTAAATTGAGAAAGACTTGCGCAGGATCCGCCTTACCCTCTCTTCCTGTGGCAAGACGAAGTCGAGACGGCTGAGACAGGATGCAGGAGCTGACAGAAAGTGACATGCATGCCAATCAACTGCCTAAGGGGCTCCACTCCTTTGAGGCCTTATATTAGTACATTAGTTTACCCATTGCCTACTAATATTAGTACATTAAATTACCTATGGCTTACTAATATTGGTACATTAGTTTACCCATAGCCTACTAATATTAGAAGTCCATGAGTAAACTAATGTAAAAGTTTGATTCTTTGATGGTTTTTATAATAAAAACTTTCATTTTTTTTCCCTAATGTTTCTCTTTGAGGATTAAAAAATCCTCAATAAAAACCACACAAAAATATTTGATCTTTAGAAATAAATAACGTTTCATTTTGATTTTTTGTTTTTAAATGAATGTGTAGCAGATCAGCATCCCTGCGAGGTAATTCGGCCACATATTGACCAATTGACTGGCAGGGTGCAGTAAATCCTGCAAGCTGTCCAAAGAATTATTTCAACCCCTGGTGAAGAATTTTGGCTGGCTGGCAAAGGGAACACAGCCAGCAGAAGAAAAAGACCCTTCTTCTTCCACTATCCACTGGACCTTCAACCTCTTCACTGAAGCTAACGCCTATACATCTTCAAACTGTCTTTCTCTTGCCACTTTGTATTCTTTCTACAAAAATAAATCGTTGTTACGTTTCAAAAAGAAGTTTGTGTTGTATTGCTTATTAGCGATTGATAAGCTTTTCACTAAAAATTTATGGGGCAAAGTGAATTGGAAACTCTAAAAATCAAAATTTTCTTTGGACATAATTGTATCCATAAGATACAATGGATTTTTGATTTAAAATAAAAAAATAAAAAACAATCAACAAAATTAGCACAACAATCTGAAAACATGTTTTTTTTTTAAATTGATAAAAGATGCAAAATTATTTACCTCTTTAGGAAGAGTTGTGACATTGTTAATACAGGTTGATTTGGGATTATTCGGAGACCCACATAATGAGATATTGAAGCCATGATAATACTGGGTTCCAGCAGAAGTGAAAAGATGGCCACCGGTGACATGCTGATATCTAATCAAAAAACAGGAAAAACATCAAATCAGTTAAACTTAAAATTGAGGTGTTTAACAACCTATAAACCATTTGTGGTTATTAAAGGTCACATAGTTTTTGTGGAGAGGTTTTGTTTTATTTTGAATTATTTTGTGCGATTTTTGTATGATAAGTATGTTATTTGTCTGAGTTGTTTTTGTATCTGGTGATTGGTAGTATGATGTCGGTTGAGATTCATTCCCTTACGTGGTGATCATTATGTTTTTTGGTTTGATAAGTGTGTTGGTTGTCTGAATTTTCATTGAATCAGGTGATTGGTAGTATAATGTCGATTGAGATTTATTCACTTAGGTGGTGATTGTTATGCTTTTGGTTTGGAGGTTCTTGAATAGTGTTGTGGTTTAAATATTTTGTTGTAGGCACTGGGTACGGCAAGTAGGTTATATTTTAGAGAGTAGGTTTATTTCTCTAAGAAAGGACATTATTTTAGTAAAAAAAAAAAAATTGAGGAGATATTTCCTGTACAATCGTAGATGTCAATAACATAAATGTAGAAATGACTATAATCTTTTGTTTAAGGCCATTTATATATTAATACGCTTAGTCGTTCTAACTGTTATCATAATAATTTCCCTTACAATGAAAATGGAATATTCCAAAATGCCCAATAAACAATTTTTTTTAGATCAACAGAAAAGATTTGGTCTCACTTATTCAGGAAAAAAGCTAGCAAGTTTTTGGAATCAGTGTTACCCTTACTTACGGTGAATGAGACTCGTCAATTCAATGAGAGTAACTTATCTAGGTGAAGGGCAACACTGATTACAAAAAGCCTAGGGTCATAATGAGCACATAAAACTGGCCTTGTGCCTAACATGGCTTTGTGCTCGGCCAAGTAGATATAATAAATGCTGAAGACTTGAGAGAAAGATCTTAAAAGTTCTGCTGTTCATGACTATAATACTTACCCAGAAAGCTTTTTGAAGTTGTAATCTCTGCTATTGAGTGTATCTTTGTACATACAATCCGAGACACACTGATGTCCCCCATAAGCCTGCAATCCTGGCCCACATGGCTTACAAGATTCAATCCCCCAAGCGTCCCCTGCATGCACCACAGTATTTGGGGGGCAAGGTGTACACTTGTTTGTATTGACATCAATGTATTGACCATCAGGACAGGGAACACATCTGAAAAATAAAATCAAGTAAAGAGGAACATTTCTTTTCTAGGCTTTATTCTTTTCTTGCTTTCTAATTTATATTCCATCGTGTGACTAAATCATCAAAATTATAAAATACTAGAAATATTATCCAGTTTTGCCCAGGTGCTGGAGACTTGCTACTAAGGTAGTTAAGGAAGCCTATCATATAGAAAAGCAGTACCCTAAATATGCAAATTTCAGTGGTCTGAATCATTGTGCTATGCAAATTTCAGTTGTCAGAATGAATTGATGCTTGCTTTTGTGTTCATTTTGATTTGTGTTTTTTGTAATTCGAAATGTTGTAATTCGAAATGTTGACCCCATAGTACCTATTCGAAATGTTGACCCCATAGTACCTATTTTTTTTTTTTTTACTTAAACTAATTAAAAAGTATTTCCCAGGGCTGAATATAAAATTTCAAGTGTTTAGACCAAAAATTGGCAGAGTAGTTTAGTAGAGGCCATAATGGTGCAATCTTTCAACTTTGACCCCTTAGCGGCTCAAAACCAGTTAAAAAGCTTTCCCCAGAATAATAATTTAATAAAAATAAATCAATTTTGTTTAATAATAAGTATCCAATACTTTGCTTTGTATTGGATACTTATTTTTGTTGATAGAGATACAAGATTTGCATTTATCATACAAAAATGTATTTTTATTACACGAAAACAAAAACAATAACAAAGTGCTCTTCTAATGTATTTTTGTATGATAAAGATATGAGATTTTCATTTATCATACAAAAATACATTAGAAAAGCAATTTGTTATTACTTTTGTTTTCCTGTAATAAATAAATCAACATTTTGTTTAGTATCTGATACTTATTGCACCCAATGTAAATAAAAATAAATCAACTTTTTGCTTTGTATCGGATACTTATTGCACCCAGTGTATTTTTTAAATTATTTTTTAGAATCTTTGAGGTGAGGTATGATAAATTTTACAAACATTATTTGAACTATTGTCCTCATCATCCTTATTATTTTTTAGTTCTACTAGCACTTTCAAAATTGAATTAAATGAATGAATACAAGAAAGTAGAAAGAAGAAAAGACTATTTGTTTACTTACCCGTCTTGTCTAATACCTATGGGACATTTCTGACAGCTCCCTGCTCCACCGGTAATTGTATTTGTTATTTCAATAGAATAAATTCGTGCATAATCAGTGATGTACATCTGTCCGATATCACGACCCCTATCCGTAATCCATTGTGAGTGCATGAAAATCCAGCTGAACTTTGTGGTCCCATTGCGCAGAATTGGAAAGCTAAGGACAAAAAAAAAAACGTGTAGATATACATACATTTCGTATATTTAGACAGAATATCATTATTCAGACATATTTCATTAAAAAGAACTTTAATTTTCCTTTTTAATATTTTTAATTCAATTTTAGTATATTTAGGCAGAATATATCATTATTTAGACATGTTTCATTAAAATAATTTTAATTTTCCTTTTTAATATTTTTAACTCAATTTTTTCTTGTTGCTGGGTTGAGTGTCTTAATATAATTTCCAAGAAAAATTGAAAACTATGAAAACTTGGAAATATAATTTCCTAGGAGGACCGAAAACGTTTGGAAAAAAGCTTGGAAATTATATTAAGACACTCAACCCTATTTTCTTTTCAATAGAAAAAAACTTTATTGTTTAAATAATTTGACTTTGCTCGTTTAATCAAAAGAAAAATAAGGTTGAAGATACATTTTGTACTCAGTATTTGAAAGATTGTCGGTGAAAAAAAACAGTTGCCAAAAGATAAGTGTTTTATTATTTTTAGTCACCACTTGGAAAAATAACTAGCAATATAGAGCCCTGTTGTATACCTTAATTTTTTCTTGTAAAAAGGAAAAAAAAGAAAAGTGTTAAAGATTTATACTTACACAAAACTTTGTTTCTGTTGTGTACCAAACCATTTTTTAACCACATTTGGCCGGGAAGATTGATGATCCTAAAAGGAAACATTTATAGAAATTCAGAAACATCCAGAAAGTTTATTTTTTGATTTGTTTAGACTTAGGAAAACAGGACATATAAAAATAGATTTTTGGAATCCTTGGGATTTTCAAGATAACAATGATAAGGATGAAGACAACAGTCCAAAAAATAGTTTTACATATAAATATAGATATTCGCATTTATTCATTTCTTTTTGTTACAAGACTCAGAGTTCCAATCCAGTGTCGCAGTTAATCACCTGATGAAGGCCAGAGAATAAGTTGGCTAAAACGTGGTGGAACAACAACTATGAAAGATGAGGACAACAGTCCGCAAAAAAATTAATAAATAGATCAAGAAGCCTCATCTCAAAGAATTCCCAAATAAATACAACAAATATTTCCATTACAAATCTTAATATATATTAAATATATAGAATATCAACCATTTTTGGTCATTTAGTGCCGAGAAGATATGAAATATAAATAGCTTGCATAAATTAATCTCAGAAATCTAACACAGGAATGTCATAACCAACATAAGTACAATAAACCAATTATGTGTAAATTGGTTTATTTAAATCAGTGGTTTTTAAACTTTTTTTTCCACCACCCCCTTTACCACCAACACCAGAACAACAGTAATGTTGAATGTCATAACACATAGAACCCCCCCCCCCGCGAAATAT
>JAYKTE010099922.1:0-13822 GCA_036873565.1 Xipholeptos notoides
ACCATTTTAGGTCATTTAATGCCTAGAACAATCATTTTTGATAAACGTTATTTTTTTGTCCACACTTAGTTTTTTGATCTTTTGGAATGAGACTGGATTATTTTTAGATCTACTTTTGGAACTGTTGTTCCCATTCTTATAATTGTTACTTAAACACATTGAGAGCAGACTACCTCTGGTTTGAATTCTGTGAAGGCTCCTAATTATGACAAGAAGGTTCTCAAGTTCGATCATCTGAAGAGGGCTGAAAAGTTCATCACTCAAAACGTTGTGGAGGTAACAATGATAATGATACAACAATTTGAAAAATAGATTTACAGCAATAACATGATAACGATTCTACTTTTTCTATATGTTTTATTTAAATGTTTGCTCATTATTTTTTTTTAAGTATATAAGTAGCTCTAGTAGATAAACTATACATTCAGTTATCCACCTTGAACTTGTAGCATAAAAGTGTTCAATTGATATAGTTCTAAGTTTATTTTTTTCATAAGTAGCAGGTTCAATCTTGTTTACATGTGAAATAACTAAGAATACTTGATATAGCTTAAACCTTGAGCTCAGTCATTGTTAGCAATTAAAAAATTTATTGTTAGCATTATACAATTTGTTTTGTGGATTAAAAACAGGGTTTAGTTTGAATTTTGTAGTGTGAAAGTTTCAGAACACAAAACATTTGAAGACGGGTAAAAAGAACATCAACCAAGACATTGACTATCAAACAATAAAGATAAACACAATATCCCAAAATCTTTAAACAATACAAACTATTTAACCTCACTTTAGTAGTTTATCAGAAACTTTGAGATGAGGCTTATAAATTTCTAAGTTTAGTTTTTGGATTGTTGTCCTCAACTTCATTGTTATCTTTGCTACATTGAAATCTTTGAGATGAAGCTTGATAACTTGTGTAAAGAGTTAATTAGGCTGTTGTACTCTATTTTAGTTGATGTACCTTTTGACCTTCTTCAAGCACACAGTTAAGAATTAACGGAATTTGAATAGTAGACCCTCATAGATTGAATAAAGAGTTCAGTCTGAAGTTTAGTCAAAGCTTCCAATTACAAAATCTTTCAAAAGATTTCCATGGTTGACCATCAACAAAAAAACTAAATTAGGAGTCTATTTATTAATTTCTTTTTGCAAAGGTTTACTTGGTCAGAATGTGGTGTGACAGAAAACATCTATGGAAGGCAGTGGTTGCTGGGGATATGGTTACAAGACTCAGAGTTCCTATCCAGTGTTGCGGTTAATCGCCTGACAGTTGGCCAAAACGTGGTGAAACAACAACTATGGAAGATGAGGACAACAGTCCGCAAGAAATTAATACACAGTTTGATTGAATTTACAACTTGGATGTTTTTTTGTTAGAAGATCATTCAAACTTAAGAAAAAGAAAAAAAATGAGAGACAGAAAAAAACATAGCCAGTGAAAATATTTTACTAAAATAAATTGTGGTTATAAATTGAAAAACATCTAAAGTTATAGTTTTAATCCGAACTTCAAGCCAAAAACTAAAAATATAAACATAACACTTGTATATGGTAATGCCTGATAATTAATCTACCTGCAAAGCCAAAATGTGTAGAATAAAAGATTAAAATTTGAAATCAACATATTTGTATTATTTATCATACTTCAGTTTAAATTCATTAGACCACTTAGACTACCAACTCTATAACTACTAGTATTCTTATTCTTTGAAGTAACACAACTTCAATGGTTTTATGTACGATTAATTAAGTAGGGGTTACCCCTCTTGATCCAATTGCCACAAAAATTGGTAGTCTTCACTAAAATTAGGTCAACTAACCATTTTATTACACAAATAGCTTCTTTGTGTTTTACGGCAAATCAACCTTACATAAATAGTATTTACCAAATTAAAGAAAATAAGCCTAACATCTTATCCTTGGAAATTAGTATACATCAAGTGTTGCAAATACAAATTTGATATATTATCAATTTATTTTTATCAATTTCATTATGAAGAAAGAATAAAGATATTTTTTACTATAATGGGAACAAGGCTATAGAACATATGAATGTTATTTGAAATTATAACTACATCAAAAAGTGGAATGTTTGAGGAAGAGAGACTAAAGATACTTGAAAAAAACTATCTTATTGTTTACCCAGACTGAAATGCATGTTGGAAACAAAGCAAAACATAAATACGCACACACACACACACAAAGCAATAAATTTTTATATTTTGGGCCAGGATGTGGGAATACCCAGGTTAGTGTCTGGGGGCGCAGTTAAACCACTGGGTAGATGCACTCTTAGTCTTTGGTAAGACAGGCATCTAAGAGAAGGAAAACTCTGAAATAAAACCAAGGCCTTCCCTTAATTAGGATATACATGCGGCTGTGAATTTTATATTTCCAAGAAACTCGCCAATGAACTCGTATGTGGGTTCAATGATTGAGCTGACTCAACCTTCAAAAGGTCAGTTTGCCATCACACACACACACATTCGTGGGTCCGAAAGAGGTAGTAAATTATTAATGGCTAAGCAAGAGTAATAAATAAGATAGTTAATAATAAAAAAATAAAATAAAAAGCTTTATTAATTTAGTACAATTTAGAAAAACTCTCTCTAAAATCAATGTAATCAGAAAAAAATTATTTTATAATTATAACAACTTTACAAAAACTAAGAACAATTACCAGTTGTCGCTATTATTAATTTAGTTATCAATAGTCATAATTTGCAACAATACAGACTATTCAAAATTTCTTCCTGGGGAAGACCGAAAGATGATTCGTTCGAAACGTTGTAAGAAAGAAAATAATATGGATGGGGACAATAGTCCAAATAATACTTATAGAATTTATCATACCTCACCTCAAGGATTTCGAAAAATAAATACAGCATCTGTACAAGTATTTTTCGGACTGCTGTCCTCATCCATGTTATTGCGGTCTTCACAACGTTTTGGCTGATTCATACCATGGATGAGGACAGCAGTCCGAAAAATACTTGTACAAATTATCAAGCCTCATCCCAAGGATTCCGAAAAACCATAAATGTACATATGAACATTTTGCTTCAGTCCCATATTTTTAAATATGATAATTTTAACTAGATTTTTTATCTATGTTTTTTTAATGATTTCAATGTTTCCAAGAAACTTTTTCATTGCATATTATTGATTCCACTTAGTTTTTCAAAAATATGATTTTCCTGAAATGATATTACTATATATGCAAATTAAACTGAAAGCATTTAATGTAGTTATTATGTATATTTTTTCTTATAGAATATTTTTTCTTGTGAAAAATATATTCGCCATTCCTATTTTACAGTAATTATTTGTTGATATAAAACTCTTTTAATAATGTAAGATATTTATTAGCAAATAGATCAAGAAAAAGTTTGATATACTTTTAGCAATATCAATTACCAGAATGTGTTTATGAGTAAATGGTTTTAATTAGCTCATAGAATTCTTTGTTATAATTAGTTCAATTGATTTTAAATTCCCTTTGTTTTTGTTTTTTCTTTCAGACTATTTCACTGGTATTTATATGATTAAAAAGATTTATTGAATAGCTTCAATGTTAACAGCATGTCTTTACTAATCTACAGGGTGTTTCACCTAATGCACTGAATGTAAAACTTTAATCATTTTCTTTCCTCTCCTCAGCAGATTTTATTGAAATTTTACCACAAAATAAACTTAGTAAAAAATGTTATCATTCAAAGTTTAAAGGAGTTCATGGCATTTCCAACTTAGTTTTGGAATTTAACAGGGTAGTAGCTGACCGGCCTGGCCTCTCGCCTCTCGCTCGCGGCTAGTTTTTTGGGGAATCTCCCTTTTTTTCCTGTGTACCCTCTTTTTTATACTGGGCCCCCCCCCCCGGGGTTCTGCCCCCATCAGCTGACCACAACAAGGCACGCCCACAATACCCATCCAAAAATGGCCATTATTTACATTATCTGAAGTGTCTCTTTCAATTAAAGAATAAATGCTTTGCACGATAAAATGAGCGACGACGATCTACTTAACTCTTGCAAGAAACCTAATAAAAAGTCTGGAATGGAAACGCCTCTCCCCTAATTCCACCACACTCACACAATCATAATATTGGTGGCGGTCATTTAATGCCGGAACCCTGATGCAGTAAATTAACTGGTTGCACTCTGCAAAGGCACCCGATTAGCTCCTTCAGTGGTACAATGGTCATGGGTCACATTGCATGCAAGTTCAACTTCACAAGCATCACAAAAAAGTGAAATGAAAATCTTTACTTGTCAATGGTCAACTAAAATTATAATTGTGTGTAGAGCCCTGTTATTGGTTTATTTAATAAGATTAGAGTGAAATAACATTTGATGGGTTTGGCTAGTAAGTTTTCTATTTGGCTAGTAAATGAAAATATTTGGTTGTCAAGGGTCAACTAAAAGTAAAGTTGTCTGTAGAGCCCTGAATTATCATTTATTCAACAACAGTCTTGCTTGCATTTATGGCTCTATCTTCTTTTTTGTAACTTGATTTAATTAACTCTGCCATTATTTTCTTCTGTACTACTTTGTATGAATTACTAATCATCTTATCTAATACAACGCCAGTCGTTTAAAGAAAATTGAACTATTTTTTAACATTTGATTGATAAAAAATAAATTTGTCTTTATTACAAGAGGAAAAGACCATATACATACATAATATATATATTTTTACATGCAATAATTTAAATATACATACATTTTTACTTGTAATAATTTAAAAGATCTTATACATGCATAATATATATATTTTTATATGCAATACCTTTTTTTATCTGTTTGAACTAATTTAAATTTTATAACCGTACTGCTTTTACAATAATCAAGATTTACTTTTAAAAATTTCTATATTTTGCATGGATGTATTTACATAAGGCATGAGTTTCTCTCTTGATATCTCTAAGAATTTATTTAATTTTAAAGTATAATTAATCAAATTCAGACACTCTGTGCATAAATAAATAAATTGAATTCATTGAGTAAAATTCTCCAGTATTAAATAATATAGTTTATATAGGTTATGAAGAAATTCCAAGCTCTTATCAGGTGAATTGTTCTTGATACACATCACTTGTCATGACTAGTGGATAGAGAGAGATATAGTGAAGTGACTCATTGCTTTTTGTTTTGTTTTTAATAAAAGTTTCTTTCTTATACCTAACTGTTTTTATTCAACATATCTTTTATTCCAGTTCAGGTCATTCAGATATAATAATGACTCAAGTTGGTTTTTTTCTAACTGATATGCTAATACCATAAAATCTTATAAGTGCTGTTGCTTTATAAGTATTTTAGTCCAATTTTGTAAAATTTCAATGAATTTCAGATATGATTTTAATTACTTGTATTTTTAATGTTTCAATACATAAGACATAGAAGTGAATTACATAGAATGTTTTGAATAATTAATTCATAAAAAGTTCCAAGATTAATTCTTAACTAGCAGAACCCGTGGAAATTCCACAGTAGTTAGAATATCAGAAAGTAATTTTAACATTCCTAACTTTAATCAAATCCTGAGAAATAGTTCAAAACTGCAAATTAATTGCTTAGCATTTTTTTTTAATTAGGAAATAAAATAGCCAATTTGAAACAGTGAACTGTTTTACAAATTTTGGGAAATGAAATGGTTTTAATTTAAAAAAAAATAAAGAGTTACTTTAAAGGGAGGTAGAGTGGTTGCTTTTGATATAAGTTCATCAAATAATGAACATACACGTTATCCTCTTCATATTCTTAATGAATTTGAAAATTTATCAAATCAGGCAATTTGAAAAATACCTTGAATGATCTTTTAAGCTATAATATTGCATGCCAGTCAGTGCACCTATATAACTATTGAAGTTTAAAACTTTTCTGCAATTATATTTTTGGTTTATTATATAAATAAAAACAATAGATATATTGCTGACATGATAATTTTGGATGAAAATATTGTACAATTAAATAATTTAACCTTGATATGATGAAGTGCAATCAGAATAATTTTATTTGCTTTGAATTTTCTTTGAATATTTTTAAATTTAACATTGAATGAATCAAGTCTGTTTTTGGGCTTGTCTCATCTTCTTAAATCAATAATTAATTAAAATTTGAATTAACTCTATTGTGTGTTCCCAAAAGCTCACAATAAATTCTCTAAATGAATTTTTGACATAAAAGTTATAAGTATTGGTTCATAACCATTTCTAAGTGACAGTCTTGTGTAGGTTAAAGATTCTGTCATGACGATAGGCTATAATAATTGATGACATCTGTCCGTCTCAAGAGACGATGGAGAAAGGTGTCATCAAACCATATATGGTTGTCAGACGGTCTGTAATGGTCTGCACAGAGATTTGTTTATAGTTGTGAAGGCTTATAATAATTATGGGAAACATAGATTAACACCTGTATGAATTCATAGCTGACTGAATGGGAACAATTAAATAAAGGTTTTGGATTGAAATTCTCTACTGAGTTTGACTCAAAGATCTTTTAAGTTAAATTACATTGTTCCCTGGTTACCAAAAGCAAAAAGAAAAAATTAACACCTAAACAAATTCTAAAAGTACTAATAGGACTATTTTCCTCATCTATAATATCCTCTTTCTCATGACGTTTTGGCCAAATCACCCTTCAGCCTTCCTCTATGCTTTATCTATCTTTTTTGAAATTTAGTGTTGAAGAAAAATAAAACCAACGCAAAATTAAAAAAAAAAGTTAGATAAAACAAGATAGATCTAAAAACAATCAATAAAACTTCAAATAATTTCTTATTAAAACTAACTCTTCATATTTATGTACACTGAAATAAGAAACTTTGGAAGTTTTGTATTTAATTATGTTTTTAATCTCATTTAAATGGTCCAAATTTGAAGCATCACAAAAACTATTATATTTTCAAAATGTCTTTTCAGCATTGGTTTCTCTTTTTTGAAACTTTTTTTTCAGTGACGACTTTTGTAAACTTGTGGATACTTTTTATTAATGCATAATCAATAGCTTGAATATTATGTTTATTTTGCTATTGTAATGTTTCCTATTAAATAAATATATATATGTATATATATATATATGATGTATATTAATGTTTAGATGAAAACAAATGCAGCCACAAAGATTCAGGCTGGTTTTCGAGGTCACCTGACCCGTAAAAAGCTCAAGACAATGAAGGTAAACACGATTGCGGTGTGCCTCTAATTCAAGTGACTTTTCCTTGCTAAATAACACTGGTTAGCCACTCACTCCTTCTGCTGCTTTTCTCATACCCATGAATGAAAATAATAATAATAATTTTCTATGTGTGCAACTTCACATCTATCTCCTACCTTTCACTCTTCTTTACTTTAAGGTCCTATGCTGTAAATAACTGCTTCTTTGGTCTATGTTTTGTTTTCACTCTAAGTTCTTATCTGTCACTTTTCTTCTTTCTTTTTTTTTTAACTAAAATAACTCTATCCAAGTTGTTGATGTATAATCACTGTTGGAGATTTTCCTGCTTTCTATCCTTCATACTTAAGATTTTGCACAAATCTAAAAACCTTTTCCTCCATTTCATCTAGCTCATTTTTACTGGGTGCTTTTTCGTAAATTTTTATTTTATTTTGCACTTTTGAGTGAGATGAGTTTATCTAATATTTAGCAATTAATGATATAGACATATAATTTTTAACTAAAATCTTTTTAAAGTGTAACAAAATGCACATTACCTAAAATAAATCCAAGGTAATTTATAGATTCTATGTAAATTAAATCTTTATACACTACTTTATAAAAAATAAAGTTTTTGGAATTAAATCTAGTACCTTAATTTTTTTAATTTATTGTAAAAAACATTTTGTTTAACTATTGTCATGCCATGTGACCTCACGGGTTGTCTCTCTTAGACCCTAAATTACTCCCTCCCAATATATTTTTGATTTTAAAATTTCATAACATGTAAGTTGTGAATTACAGTGACTGGCCAAAAAACATAGTCTTTAATAGATTTCCAATTCATGTCATGATGACAGATAAGTAAAAAAATAATGGTTTGAATTAATTGCTGGATTTACTCATTACAAGAGTCACATTTTTGTTTGGCCAACAAGCCATATGTTTATGCCTGAAACAACAAAGAGTTGGTTGTATCTTTTATTTCTCTGATTCACTGCATCACATACAATTCTTCAAAGCAGCTGTTCTTCCTCATGGCAGTTAATCCTCAGAAATCTTGCATCAAGGTACCTTACGATACCTAATGACATCCATGCTTTGGAAATCATGCTTAGGACAGACAGAAATAAACTCAAGCCAAACTACATAAACAACATTGTGTTAAATACGTCTATTTAACTAGGTAAAAAAAATCTTGTTGCTAAGTGGGGCAAACCCTGACTTTAAATATTTGTGATAACACACAGCTTAAAATGCATTTATCAGTAGCATAGGGATATTGTTTTTTATAGAATAGTTACAGTAGTTATTAATCATGTTATTGAACATTCTCATTTAGCGTGTGATTAACACTCCATCTAATGATTATGCTTCTGGGTTTTTTTTTGTATTTGCTGATGTGTCTGTCACTAACAAACTTGACATTGCTATAATATTTTGCTTTTTACATTGAGATTTTGACAGGGTGATTTAGCTTCTTCAGAAAAGCTTTTTATCCCCCACTTCTTGGCAATTTCCTAATTACAGATTACATGTCATTGAAGAAGTTAGACAACTTAATAGTCTGAAAGACCTATGTGAAAAAGTAAATGTAAATATAATAATAGCCTTTTTTAAAAAGATGATTTATATAGAAAAATAAAATGAAATAAAACTGAAATTCCTTTTCTTTATTACTGTATTTATGCAACCTAAAAATATTGACATGCTACAAAACTAATTAATCATTCAATCAATCATTCAATCAATGTTATATTTTTTATTTTTCTTGTTGTTTTGAATTGTTAATAAATCTAACCATTCACTACTGAGTTAAGGCTCTATGCCTTGCAATGTGGCAAAAACTATTAATAATATGATTGGTATCTGTAATTACTCTGATGTAGACTATAAAAGGAATAAAACATAAAAATCTTATTAAATTCATGCCTCATATCAACAAATTATTATGAGTTTTAATCCATATAAATCTATTTATAAATATTTGAAATCTATTTGATACTTTTATTAACTATATAATTCTTGCAATGGGGATTTTATTATAGTTTATGTTTTAAAATATTAGTTCTGGAAGAAAATAAAGTTTTAATTTAAAAGTTTTATGAATCTCTCCTTGTTGTTTTATTGGATACGCAGTCGAACTTCGAAATCACAGTACACGAGTTCGAATCCCAGCCGTTCTGTTTGCGTTCATATTTCAATTAATACCCTTGGGAAACATATGAATCCTGACATTCCTTCCAGCTACGGGTTAAATAGTGCATACTATGTTATACAAAAAACTAAGTGTGGACAAAAAACTAACGTTTACCAAAAATGATTGTTCTTCGCATTATATGACCTAAAAAATGGTTGATATGCCATAAACCAAAAAAAGAATGGTTAATGGATAACAATACTTTCCTAGATTTCGTAATTTTTCCTAAACTATTATTATTGTTGTCACTAGTGACCTCAAAATTGAACCCACCTCTGTCATTTATCTTCAAGTTTCTTTCATAAACATTATTATCCGCAAGGGTTAAATTGCTAAAGATAAGTAGTTTCTGACTTTTTATAACTTACTTTAAAAAGTTATTTTTCGATTCAGGATTTAGATTATTAGTTTGTTTTGTTTTTTTACGGCATATCAACCATTTTAGGTCATTTAATGCCGAGAACAATCATCTTTGGTAAACGTTAGTTTTTGCACACACAGTTTTTTTAATGACACAAATAACACTATTTTACCCATAGCTGGAGGGAATGTGGGGATTCATACCTTTCCCAACAGTATTAGTGCAAATATGAATGCAAACGGAACAAATGGGATTTGAACTCACGTACTACGATTCCGAAGTCCAACTGCCTACCGATTGGCCCAAATTAGGAGAAAATTTTATCTTTTATTAACCTAAAACATTCACCTCTGCCTAACTTAAGAAAAACCATTCCAGAACAACCGTTTTTGGAAAGATAGCCAAACTTGAGTACCCTTTTTTTATTGTATTTAAAATTGTAAAAATATATGTGATTTTGGTGTAATGACTGATTTTTTTTGGTTTATTTTATTTAATTCCCCAAAAAAAAAGATTGTTATCAACCAAAGTGATATTTTTCTTTCTATCAAGAGTTAAAATTAACTGACACGACACCAAGTTAATTTTTCGAACAAGGTTTACTTGGGACTAGGGATTTTATTATTGATAAAAATTCTCTTTGGCCAAACAAAAACTACGGGTCCCTATAAGCTAAAAAAGCTTCTTTATCACCTGATTTTGAACAGTAAATTTCAACTGTAAATTTATGATAGATTAAATCCTAATAAGTTTGAGGCAAAATCAAACTGAACCAGGCCAAATATGAAAATCTAGAGAATAAAGACATTTAATGTATATATATATATATATATATATGAAAAATAGAAAATAAAAGAAAAAATACTTCACTGTTTTAACCCTTTGGACTCTGAAGGGTCAATATTTCTACCCTGGCGATCAGGCGTAAAAAACAACACTGCCTATATTTCACCTCCCTATGGTCTTCTAATAGAACAACTCTGATTGGGTAGTTGGTAATTTTTTCCATGTCAGGGTCCAAAGGGTTAAGGAAAATAATTCACAAAATTTAAAAGATTTCACAAGGCTTCTTCTATCTTTTTTTTTTCTAATTGAAAGGATAGAATACATAATTTAAAATAATTGGTTAGTAAAAAAACAAAAAAATAAAATAAAATAAGTTAAATGCAAACCAAATACTACTTCCATTCAACGATTCATTTTTTTTATTAGAAAATTAATGGATTAGTTTTTTTTGTTCGCTTTTAATTTGATGTACATGCCAGAGATCATTCAGGTGCTGTGTAAGCATGCTGATGTACACACAAAAATATAATAATAATAATGATATTAATAATAAAGTGCATAACATTCCAGACTTATAAACCCCCTACACACACACTAAAAAAATATATGCCAGAAACAAACCAAGCTGCACTCCTAAAAACATTAGGAAAAACAAAAGACAAAAATCTATTAAATAATCCATTTTGAAAAAAAAACAGAAATCATTTTCTAGTCAAGGGAGATAACTCGGTAAGCATAATAGCGGCCAGTGCATGCAGAGACTTTCTCCATTGTTCAACATTTAACATCATAACATAACAAAATATGAATATAAACAAAACTGAAATCACAAATAACAAAATAGAATGAAGATGACACTAATTATAAACTGACTCCAGGAATATCATTGAATTAAAATAACAAGTGGAAGAAAAAGATAAATTAACTTATTTTCAGAGAAAAAAATGTCAATATTAGAGAAACCTTTTAAACAAATATGAAACAAATGCAAAAAAATGAAGCAAAATTAAATTTGATCATTTTAAAAAAGAAAAAAAAAGATGTATTTAGATTTAATTTATCTAAATTAAATTTAGGTTTTAAATTAATCATGAACTGTAGAATAGGATTCTAAAATAAAAAATAAGTTTTGATTTTACATTAGATTTCGTTTTCAATTTTTTTTTTCAGTTCATAAATGAATGTAATAGATGATATTTATCTAAGTAAATGTAAATAAATAATTACTAAATAATTAATAAATAAATACATGTAATAAATAAATAAAATTTAATAGATAAATAAAAAATAAATAAAAAATAAATGTAATAAATAAATACATAAATGAAAAAGATAAATAAATAAAAATAAACTTTTTCAATTCATAAATGTAATAGATGTAATTCATCCAAATAAATGTAAATAAATAAAAAAACAATTGTAATAAATGAATAAAATTAAATAAATAAATAAATAAAAATAAACTTTTTCATTTTATAAATGTAATAGAGGTAATTCCTCCAAATAAATGTAAATAAATAAAAAATAATTTTAATAAATAAATATATAAAAATTAGATATAGGTTTTTGTCCTTCCATCTCTTTTTATTCGAAATATCTGTTGTAAATTAAATACTTTTTAAGAAAATGTATAATTTTTAGAATCACCTTCCTGAGGGCTTAATCTTCTTCATGCACTTTGAAATATGCGGCATAAAAACTATTCTTCTGTTTAGAATTTCAATTATCAATAGCAAAATATTCATTTAAATTTCACCACACGATCAAATAAAAACGTAGGATTGAAAACTCAAATATAAAGAATTCAATATGACAAGAATATTTTGTATCAAAATCCAAATGCTGATAAATGAAAGAAACAAAAAAAAAAAATCCGAGAAATAAAGCATACACAAAAACAATTTTTCATAATAAAATCAAATAAAATGTATTCATTTTTGTATTTACAGGGTGTTCCAAAAGTCTTGGACCAATTTTGTCAGTGAATATCCCGAGAATGTTCCCAAGAGTTTTGGAACACCCTGTATTTGGGAATTCTTTGAGATGAAGCTTCTTAATCTATTCATTAACTTCTTTCAGACTGTTGTCCTCATCTTTCATAGTTATTGTTTTACTACATTTCAGCCAACTTATCCTCAGGCTGTCGTCAGGTGATTAACCATAACACCGAATAGGAACACTGGGAATACAGTTACAAGACACAGAGTTCATATCTGGTTCTGTGGTTAATCACCTAACAAAGGCCACAATAAAAGAACAAGTATGAAAGATGAGGACAATAGTCCACTTGGAAATTGATAAATATATTCATTTTTTAAAAGTATCAATTGGACTATCTCACAGCCTTTCAATCAAAAATAGTCCAATTAATACTCTTAGCATTCATCATATCTCATCTCAAGGATTTCAAAAAATAATATTCATTTTTGATTTAAAATATAAAGACAAAGCTTTATATTTTTATATTTTGGAACCCTCAACCAGCTTCCAAAAAAAAACCCCCCAAAAAAACTGTAAATGTTTAAGAATAAATATGCTGTAAGATAAAATCCATGAACAGTCATTGTTATTCAGAATTTTATTTTTATTTTCTAAAAGGATTTCTTCCCATTTTACAAAATATTTAAAGATTTCTTTTTTGATAGCTGTTCTAATATTGATCATTTAACAATCGGGAATATTTGAACAGTTATCAAAAAGAAGTGTTTTAATGTTCTTGATTGTGGAAATAATAACAATTTTAATCAGAGTTAATCTTCTCTTGTGTTAAAATTTAAAAAAGAAACAATTAAAAAAGCTACAAAAAAGAAAAGAGTAAAACATCTTAATTGAAGGCACAGAACTTTCAATATTTAAACACTTAACGATTCTTTCTTACATCTATATATATATATATTTTTTTTTTAAATATTTTTTCTTACCCCTTTTTCCTGTCCAGTTCAATAATTTATTTCATTTAGAAAAGATAGTTACTTATTTATGTATAACTTATATGCATATATTTAAATTTTAAATAAATTTTTTGTAGTGAAAAACTGGGTTATAGCACAAAGTAGGAGAACATTTCGAAACTGCATCATGTCAAAATTTGAGAAAACCACTAAGTAGTATTTAAAATGGAATACATATCAAAATAAGGTATTTTTTTAATTAAAGTATTAGTTTTATTTAAGTTTTATAAATCTAAACCGACTAAAAAATAAAAAATAAAATTAATACTTTCAAAAAAATATATGATTTATTTTTGTCTATATATAAATATGTCTTATAAATGAATTCACCGTATTATTTATTAATTCATTTATAATACTGTCGGAATTTAAA
>JAYKTE010100031.1:0-13818 GCA_036873565.1 Xipholeptos notoides
ACGTTTACCAAAAGTAATTGTTCTCGGCATTAAATGACCTAAAATGGTTGATATGCCGTAAAACACAAACAAACAAAAAGAAAGAGGTTGGAAGGCAGAAGAAGATATCGATCTTGTTTGCTCCTATTTACAAATAAATATTTATTAAGAAGCTTGAAAGGGAAAAAAAAACCTTCTTAATTCTCGACATTTTCTCACAAACAGAAGGGAGCAGTTTCGATTTGAAATCTCATTGAACAAAAATATACAGCGTAACCCGGATATAAGAGACACGGATATAAGAGAGATTTTCTCTGGTCCCAAATTAGAAACTGTGTCTAATTTATATAAAGGTTAGAAATGTATTTAAGAGAAACCCGGATATAAGAAAGATTTTCTCTGGTCCCAAATTAGAACCTGTGTCTAATTTATATACAAATTAGAAACGGATAAGAGAAACCCGGACATAAGATACTTCTTCTCCGGTCCCAAAAACTCTTATATCCGGGTTACCAGTTAGTTACATTGTATATAAAATTCTCACTGTATGTGTTTGTGTTCCCACTAATCAATGTCTTTTGTTTTAGATTTTTCGATCGAACAAAAAATAAATGGGTACGATACGGATTTTTGATGGTTAATAAATAAATAATTCACAACAACAGTGGGGAGGTCCACAGGGGGCAGTGGAGGCTCAGGCTCATACTTCGGAATCGTAATAATACGCGAATTCGAATCCCAGTCGTCCGTCCCGTTTACGTTCCGTTCACATTTGGATTAATGCTCTTTGGAAATGTATGCACCCCCACACTCCTTCAAGCTATGGATTAAATAGTGCTATGTTATTTAAAAAAAAAACCATGTTTGTGCACACTGTACCGTGGACAAAAGAGCGTTTATCAAAAATGATTGTTATCGGCATTAAATGACTGTAAAACACAAACACAACAACAATAAGAATGGAGTTTTAAATGGATAGTACAGTAACATTTCTGCATACAAATTTAATTAGTTCCAGCCAGGACCTACATGGTATGTTAAATTTTGGATCAATTGTTCCCATAAACGTATGTAAAAAAACATTTAATCCGTTCAACAGCTCCAAAAACCTACCACAACTCCTTATTAAATAATTACTCATAGAAAACTTACAGAAATCGATTGAAATAAATAAATAGTAAAACGATAATCAATAAAAAAGGGCTTTTATTAACTATCCCATCATGTGTGCTCATTGAGTACCGACTGCAGCCGGGCCTGGGCTGTCCTGGTGCTTAGGGCGTTAATCACGAAACTTCGAAGTGCTTTTACATTAGACCGAAACGTTATGAAGTTAACAACGATAAAGACGAGGACAACTGACCAAAAATATATGCGTAAATTAGCTAGCCTCATCTCAAGGATTGTGAAAGTAACAATAAAAAAAAGCATGAGGACAACAGTCTGAAAAATATATGTACAAATTATAGAGCCTAATCTCAATGATTCCGGAAAATGAGCTTTTTATTGTTATAACTTATTTTTGTAATCCTTCAACGGTAGTAGATTCAATCAAAAGTTTAATCTTTCCAGGCTTTCGAATCCTTTTTAGCGATACTGTTAATTACAAATGACTATGGAAAATTATATGAAAATCTGAAAACTGACTCTAATGATGTACCTGTTGTTGTTGTAGCAGAAATACCTCTTCTTACCCTTTCAGGTTGGATCCTGTTGTCTTCCTGTTGTTTATAGAGTTTTCGCAATCTCAGAGTATTCCGAGACACCCAGTTCTCACCTTAGGAGGTAACCCCTTTCGAGAATCTTTTTTAGCCGCTAAGCAGCTCGTCTGGTTTGTCGGTGAGAAGGGCTTAGTGGTGAGTAGCGGGAGGGCATGTCATTCACTTCGAAATCCTTAATGGATTCGACTGTTTATGCCAAGGACCACCGACCGGCCTGGTATTCCTAACTGGTTAACCATCTTAGTATTGAAAAGGCTTTATGTTGCTTAACTTCGTTGATCTGACGGGGACCGGTGTCTCCAACGTGATTTGACACATCTTAGTACTGAACAGACCATGCGTTGCTTAACTTCGGTGGCCGGACAGGGACCGGTGTTTCCCACGTGATTTGACCTATTCTTGTACTGAACAGGCCCTACGTTGCTTAACTTTGGTAATTTGACGGGAAAACCCGAAACCTCCCCCCTTTTTTACTGAGCGCACTCATTCTGTGTTACAAAAGAGGTGGGCAACCTTTTGGAGAGTGTGGGTCAAACAGCTATGTAGAACCAGGGATGAGGGAGAGTCAAACAACTATGGCTGTAGTCTAATGAAGAAGACGGAAGTATGCTATTAAGTATGTATATATATATATATATATTTTTTTTTTTTTCTGGGTGTTCAAAGACAGCAAGAACTCAATCTAAAAGTGATCATGTCTGTGTTTCTGAGGAACGGCCTCTACGAAACTATTTGGATTCGAACTGGAAAATAAGTTCTAAGGAGTCAAACTTGAAAAATTCGATCGTTGCGTGCCCATAGCGTCCATCTGCTGTGTGGGGACTACGTTGGTTATTTGGATGTCAATAGACCTGCAGTTTACTACAATAATATTCGAATTCCAAAAAATTACTGCCTATCCACTGGCCAAAGTGGACTTCCCTCGAAATTGAGGTACATTGATTAATTCGTTATTTCAATCTTAATCCACAAATTGGATTCTGAAATTTTAACAAGCTTCGTCCAAAAATCTGACCAATTACTATGCAGTTTTTTATTTGCAGCGATAATATTTACTGCCACCAATGATGGTTTTATTAAAGATTGTGTTGTTGGAATAAAATGAAATTCTCAAAAATGTGCAACCACTGCACTTCGACAAAAATAGTATGACTTTCAGAGGACTATTGGCATTCATTTGCCTATTTCTTTTCATCCACCCCAAGTGTAGGTCACTGAATGAAAAAATTAGGGTGAAATAGACAGTTGGGCCCACAACCTACATCCAAAGAGACACCGCATTGTTTAATTTGTCTGATTTTGTTGGGGTTTTTTATGTTCTTTTTTCGGTTGAAATTTTTTTTAAATGTCTATTAAACGCCCACACTTTTTCCACTCTTTTTGTCAACCTTTAATCAAATAATGAGATCTGTTTAACGCTCTACACATTCAAGAGAAAATTGGCGCTCAGTTTCGCTGCACAAAGGCAATAAAAATGAAATTGCGCGCAGTCCATCCGAAGGGTTGCTGTCAGTTCTAAAGGTGCAAGCGCCACTTAAATTGTTTGTGGTCTTTATTTAGGGAAGGGCCCGTGTTCTATGATTGAATGCTCGACGGTGTATTTGCTTTAACCAGCTGCATTAAAATAATGAAAGATAAGATTTTTCCTGCCTAATCAAGAAATGCATGTGCTTTTTTACACATAGGCCATATATATATATATATTATAAATTAATGTATTAAGGCAGAATGTCGTTATTCAGATTTATGCTATTTAAAAAAAAATCGCAAGAAATCGCATTCACAATATAAAAAATCCAATAGACAACACAACCAAAAACACATATAATGAGGGCGGTGGATAGGCAGTCTGGTTTTGGACTCGTAATACGTGAATTCAAATCCCAATCGCTCCGTTTACGTTCACATTTGGATTAATTTGGGAAAGGTATGCATCCCCACATTCCCTCCAGCTATGGAGTAAATAGTTTATGTTGTGTTATTCCAAAAACTGGACAAAAAAGAACGTTTATCAAAAATGTTTTTTCTCAGCATTAAATGATCTAAAAGGTTGATATACCAAAACTCACAGGCAAACAAACATATAAAGACCAACATTTCTTTAATGACTGTAAGAAACCAAAATGGAATACAACCCTGAAGATGGTCGTCAACGATCGAAAGCGTTAAAAAAAGTCGGGGTCTATGTAAAAAGGCTGGGGCCCATAATAAAGATTTGGAAATAAAAATATCAAAAGGAAACATATACACGTATATAACTCAGGCAAGTCTGAAATTACTAGGGATTACGGAACATATTTATCAAATTCGCATAGTTGCTAAAAGTTTAAAACTGTTTGTTGTCGTTAAATGTTATTTTAAAACACAATAAAAAATAATAAATGAATTAAAAATTTTCAAAAATTAATTTAAAAATGATAGAAATTCATTCATAAAATTTTATTGAATTGCTTTTGAACCTTTTTCATTTCATTATTTAATAACTTTTTTTGTCAAACTCGCGGGCCAGCCCGGCCCGCTGGTAATCTTAATTGAGCGGTCTCATTATGATTAAAATATCGAATTGGTTTGGTTTGGTTGTGTTTAACCACCTATCAACCATTTGCGGTTATTAAAGGTCAACATTTTTTGTGGGGATGTTTTGTTTTATTTCTATTTTGAATTATTTTGTTGTGGGATTTTTGGTTTGATAAGTATGTTGGTTGTCTGAATTGTCATTGTATCTGGTGATTAAACAAGAATAAATTAAATAACTACTACGTTATTATCTCCTCTCGGCACACCTATGAGCACTCTCCGCGCAGCACACTGTTTGGGAAACACTGATATATACAGATATTAGTTTAAAAGATTTACAGCTGTGTTTGGAAGATTGGCACAGGAAATGAAAAAACACACACAATCTAGAAATATACGAATAAATGGCCAAAGGAAGAAACACGCTGTTAAGACAGACAGATGTTTAAAAACGAATAAAAAATAACAACAAAACAACAACAACAAAAAAACTCGACAAATATCCACTAATTACCAAATTATCAACCGCGTGGAAAATTAAGATCCACTCTTCTCCGAACAGTCAGTTTTAGCTGAAGGGGGGAAAATATGTCAAAAATAAACAAAAGAAACGCACGATCTACTCAACATCAAAAATGGTCAAGAGAAGACTTCTTTCTCAAAAAACAAACAAACCCTACATTAAAAAAACCTGAAAGAAGGGATAACATTGATGAAGAACATAGCCAATGCATGGGTAGACTGCAAGAAACCTTTTAACACAATACTACGGACATAAATAATTGAATATCTCTAAGTACATAAAATACTAGAGACTTTAAAGTATATCAAAATGGAAACTTGAACTACGAGTCGTCCCAAAAGTAATGTCTCCTATCTTCTTATTCCGCCCAAATAGATAAGTGGGGTTGCAAATTGCACCGCTATAATCACTGAACTTATTCATTCATCACCTGAAAGTTTCATCTCTCTGTTGCAGATTTTGACGGTGTGAGACTTTAAGAAAGCAACTCCCGTTATGGAGGTGCTTCAAAAGCAAAAATGCGTTATTGAATCCCGCCATGCAGAAAAAATTGAACTGATCAACATATACCGACGCGTCTAAACCGTTCACCAAGCTGATGCAGTTGGAGATGGGTTCATCGATTTCAGAGTGGCGACAAAGATGTGAGTGACAAGCACGCACCAGACGCCAAAAAGGACCATCTCGTTCATTGCTGTTCATTGAGAATGGTCGTAACTATGTGAAAAATCAATTGTTGCTTGTTTTAATGGTATTATTCCGGTATTCAACTTTTAAAAAAATTGGAGGCATTACTTCTGGAACGACTCTGTTACGTTGCAGATTGACATTTCGTAACAAAAATAAATTTCAACTGGACATTTTTAAAGGTGACTCGTTCCTCGTTCTATGCATTATAGCAAGGAACCCGTCAACAAATATATAAAAAATATCCAATACTCATTAAAAGTTCTCAATAGTGGACCATAAGATATACATAATAGGACATAAAAGAATTAGTGAAAAATTGAAAAGAAATGGAATCTCTTTTATAATAATGACCGGTGTATATTTGTCTACTTTTAATTCACTTTTTATGCATATGTATCGTGTCACGCTTTGAAGATTAAAAGTAAAAATGTGTAGCACGCATGAGGAACCGAATCCCAGACCATAAGATTGCCTTCATCATTTTTATCTTAAAAGCCTGATGTTGAAGTATAAAGGCTGTACTTATACAAGACAGTTTGTCATAATATTAGTTTGTCCCAAAAGTTCGAGGAAGCATGTCAAGGATTCTTTGATTCGAAGCCGTCTGAATGGTACTTTCAGCAGATCCGAAAGCTTGCAGATTGATGACAGAATGTTTTGGAAAATAGTGGTCTTTATTTTTAGGAATAACTTTTGTTGCTATTGTTATTACTTGGCGAGTAAAATTTCAAAGTATTTACGAACTTTTGGGACAACCTTTAAAAATGATTATAATAATCTATATATTATATTTAATACGTTAGTGAATACGTGAGTCACAAATAACAACCATCATTACAAACAGTAATTAATAAGGAACAAATTACCTCCCTTTAATGACTATTCTACGGAAATTAAGAAAACCTTTCCCGGTGGGGAAAAATGATTGCTTTAAAGTTTAAGGATTCAAAATGTCTCTTTGTCTATTTTATCTTATATTTTTAAAAATTTAAGTTGTTAAGAGGCTTTACTATTATGCATGTTGTTTTTTTTTTTAAATAACGTAATACATTCTTGAAAAGAAATTATTATTGGAATTTCCAAGGGCTCTGCTGTTTTTTTTTGTTATTATTTATGTTGGGCATCTAGCGTAGATGATCTGCGGTGAAACGACAACACTATAAATACACTGTGCACGCGAAAAGAATTCTGTGGCACATTTAGCACGGGCTGGCGTTAAATATTGATAAAAGCAGACATTGTGTTACTTGTTTCTCATTCTTGCCAATGCCACACCCTAAAAACATCTGGAAGTTTTTCCTATTTCTACACCCCACACTTTTTTCTTTTCAGGGGGTGGGGTGGGGTCTCTATTCGCTTTTTTTTCAACACCAGAGTCAGCAGGCATGAAGTCTAACCAAAATCTAAACTAAAACAAAATAAAAGTATACGAAAGATATTAAAGATAATGATCTTCTATAGATTCATACGCTTAGTCGCTCCGACCGTTATCATGATGATTTACCTTAGGATGCAAATGGAATATTTCAATCTATATATTAATACGCTTAGTCGCTCCGACAATTATCATGATGATTTCCTTTAGAATGAAAATGGAATATTCCAAATGATCAATAAACAATTGTTTAAAATCAACAGAAAGGATTTGGTGTCGCTTATAAAGTAAATAGCTAGCTGTGTTCTGATTGGATAAAAACACGTTACTGTAAAATTAGAAATATAAAGGTGGTTTTACCTTATTTATTTCAATATTTTTTGTGAGAAATTAGAAATGTACAAAGCACTAATTTTTCCTCTGCTAACACTCAAAGAATCATTTCAAGTTATTTAGACAGACTACTTTAAATTAAACACTCTTCCAGGTGTAAGGATAATACTGGTTCCTCCCTAAAAATATCGTTCGAATACCCCAGATATCAAATTTCAAGTATCTAGACCAAAAATTGGCAAACAGGTTAGAGGTCTGCAGTTGAATAACCCTTTCAATAATAATAGATTGTAAGAGTGTGTAAAATTTCGTTTTAATTAGAGGATTCCTTCTAGAAGCTGATTTTTCCAATTGATAATTATCAATGGTCTTCCGAAACAACACCTATTTAAGAACACTTCTAGACATGAAATACAACTGCGTGATTTTCCAAAAAAATCGGCCCAGCCGTTTCGGAGTCCATAGGCATTGAACTACACATAAACAGACAGAGACACACAAAGTTATATTTATATATAAGTTTAGGTAGTTACGAGGGTCTGCGTTCTTACTCGCCTTCAGATCAATGGCTCAATTCAGGAGACGCGTTTGTTTTATTTTTATTCTTTTTTTTTTGGGGGGGGGGAGTGATTTAAAGAATGCATTGTATTGATGTATTGTAACAGAAGCAAGAATGGGACTACCTAGCAATATATGAAACTCCATAACAAGCGATGCGAAAGTTGTACATATGCTAAACTCAATGCCATGCTTAGCAACATCGCCCTCCTCACCCACAGAAAGCGCCTTGCGGTCCCTCTATCCACAAAATACAACTTGCGCCCTTCTCCCAACATACTGAACCAACAATAAATTATACTGTAAACAAAATTATCAACATACAAGTATGATAATAAGTTTCTGGTTAATCCTAATAATTATTTCGTTAATTTTTTTTTTCATTACAATAGATCTGCGGATCCAAGAGGCCTTACGGCTTCTCTGGACCTTGCAACTCCCCGTAATTGTGAAGTCAACGGAGGGGGCCCTTAGCACGGTCCTGGCTAAACATATAGGCAAATGTTAGACGTCCAGTAAACCGACCTTTATAACCGGTCTGAATATTATAACAATAAAGATGAGCACAAATGTCCGAATAATTTAAACAATATTATTTGTCATGCTTTATTTTAAAATCCCACGAGAACAAAGATATGTTGTTTATACAAAAATAAAAGCAAAGACGAGAGTCTGTGTAATCTAAATTATGAAAACTTATCTCCAAAATTCAGATCAATTAAGAAACCTTGTGTAAAGGACATTAAAGATGAGAAAAATAGTCCAAATAATTTAAATAAAACTACAATCCTAATTTGCAAAATTCAGGTTAATAAAGAACATATAGATAATATAACAATAGAGATGAGAACAAGTGTCCGAATAACTTTAACATTACTAAAGAATCAAACCAAATCTTTAAAAAATTAGAATAATAAAGAAAAACGGTGTATATAACAATCTATTTTAATGTAAAAACTAGATCGTCTTGATTGTTATGAGACCTACATCCTGTAGCTCTTCAGAAAATGAAATCATAATAGTTATTTTTTTTTAAATGGCCAAAAAAAGTAATGCACTAAATGGATTAAATGAAGTAATTCAAAAGAACAAACATACAGAAGCAAAGGGAAGACAGACAGACAGATTGACAGAGACACGGGCAGGCAGCCATAGGGACGGAAAGACAGACAGACTGAGTCGCAGGAAAACAGACAGACAGATAGATTCACGAGAAGACAGACAAACAGGAAGATAGACTTATTTATCGGGAGGCAGACAAAGATACAGACAGACGGGAACATGGAGGGAGACATTAACAGAAAGTCAGACACACGATCAGATAACAGGATACACGGACAGATAGAAACCTAGACAGACAGAAACGCCGACTGATAGACAGACAAGGTGATACAGATTTGCACATAGGTACGCAAATATATCTATCAAAATCATAGAACGACCCTTCAAAATTGAAGACCATTGCAGACTACAAATGGCTAACAGGGCTTCTCAACTGGGGTCCATGGAATATTTCTGGGGGTCAACAGGCAAAATATAACAAATAGGGGGCCCACGCTGATATTTTGGTGGCCCACGAGGTAAACCAAGTCATGTTTTTTTATTATCACTATGATTTTGATTATTATTATCATTACTAATTTTCATTCAAATCATTATTACAATTTTTGTAGAATACTTTAATTGGATCAAATTGGTTTTCATATAAAAATAAAGCTTAATTATATACTATTTCTTTGTTTATTAAAACTTCAAAATTTATATTAGTGAAAAATAGAATATGGTTTTATGACCAATAGTTATGAGCGGGTCCTCCAAGAAAAAAAGGGAAAAATGGTCAATGAGTAAAAAAAAAGGTTGAGAACCACTGGGTGAGAACGATGCACTAGCAACTTCATGCCGTTTTCGTTCGGGACTCTTTAAGTAGACAATATACACGATGAGGATCTGTAATTCTTGGAGAAAGGAAATGTTTTTACTCGCTGTGTACTCTGTCTTTGACAATTAATTAGTCATAACTCTTCGCTTGTGGCTCGCTGCTGCTCCGAACTCTGCAAATAAAATTAGTTGGGTGAAAAGATTTATGGGCGGAGAAAGTATAGTTTTACCAGTCATTCATAGAAGACCTCCCATTTGGATTGTTTCTTTTTTCTTTTTCTTCTTCGTTTTGGTTTTCCAAGATGTTTTTCTCCGTGAAATTCATTCATTTTCGCCGGGGGTTGCTTTGATGCTCCTTTTGCACTGAGGTTTTTTTAATTCCAAGTTTTTTTACTAAAAAAGTAACCTGCTTCTATCTTTCAAATGAATTACATAATAATTTTGATCTGTGTTTTTTGTAATTTCAAATGTTGTCCTTTAAGCATTTATTTTTCCGACTCAAAACAAGTTTCAATTCTCTACACCCAAAATTAGAAAAGTAGTTTGGTAACGACCACAACAGTCCAATCTTTCAACTTTGACACCTTACCAGCTAAATTTCCAGACCGAAACCAATTAAAAAGCATTCCCAGATCTGAATACCCTACATATTAAATTTCAAGTCGGTAGACCAAAAATTGGCCGAAGAATTTTGAAGAGACTGGTGTATCATCACACACACCCTCACGCATTTTCACTTTTATAAATACAGATTCCATTTTTATTTTCTTCGATCTTCCCTTTCTCTCCCTCTATCCCTTGCCCTCTTTTCTCTCTCCCCCTCCCTTTCATTATTCAATTATTTATTATCTAATGCTTCCTTCCTTGCTCCCTTATTTAATGCTTACTCCCTTCCTTATTTAATGCTCCCTCCCTTCCTTATTCAATGCTTGCTTCCTCCCTTCCCTCCAACTTTCTTTTTAGATCCATTCGTGCAAATACCCAATGTTGTTTCTCTAACCGAACGTCTTCTTCACAGGCGAGTGTTTCACTTTACGATTGCTTTATTTTCAAACTAACACTTACAAATAGCCTCTTGCCATTATTTATCTAAGAAGGCCTTAAATCGTTTCTTGTTGTTGAGCAGGAAAACCTCTCCTCATTCGTACGGGCTTGGATCAGTCTTCCTTTTGTTATAAAGCTTTCGCAATCTCAGAATATTCTGAGACACCCAGTTCTCACCATAGGGGATAACTCTAAATGGGGCCTTTTTTTTTAGCTCGCATGGTCATCGTTGTGATGGATGAGTGAGGGGAGAAGGAAGGTTTTTCAGTTCGAATGCTTAATGCGTTCGACTGATCATGCCACGAACCACTGATCGATCTATACGATACCTGGTATTCCTAAGTGGTCACCCAACTTAGTACTGAACAGCAGGCTCTACGTTGCTTAACTTCGGTGATCTGTCGGGAACCTGTGTCTCCACGTGATTTGACCGTACCTGCTGTTGTTGAGCAGATATACAGATGTTTAATAAAATAATAATAATAATAATAATAATTCCATGAGGTCCGAGTAGAAGACTGAAGGGAGGACATCAGCACAAATGAAAGAATAAACACCCTCTCGACCGTTGCCTGCAGTGCACAGCACAGTGCACCCGTGAGGATGACTGATGTGATCGGGGGGTGTTGGACCGTGGAAACTGGAACCCAGGGGAGGAGAAAGGGAATTGTTAATTTGTTCTTTTATCTATCTTATTTATTTCCCTTATCTCCGATCTTATAAATCGCCCATTAGTGCAATCATTATAATTATTATTGAGTTCCCACGCCGGTCACGCTAACCCTAACCCTGAAACCAAATAAAATTGGAGACTTTTAGAAACAAACAAACGAACGAACGAACGAAAACAAATAAACGATAAACAACCTAACCCTAAAACCAAATAAAATATTGTTTATTTACTTAAGTGACATAACGGTAAAAAAATATGACTGGTCCCTTTTAGTCGCCCTTGGGTTCGAGAGTAGTACGTTGTCCAGTTATTCGCTACTTCTGTCCGAAATTGGATAATTTGAAAAATTGTAGTAGAAAGAATTGAGAAAGAAAGGAAAAAATTAATGCCTATTCGTTTGATTTCTGTTGTTTGTTTTTTTTCCCTCTTTATTTCCGCGTTTACAACAAAGTTATGAATGAAATGATTAGAGTTGTTTTATCTTTTTTTAATAGTCTATCATGTTTAGACAAGGATCGTTCCAAATGTAATGCTTCCCAGTTTTTAACTTTTAAGTAAAAACATTCAAAAGCTACAAAGACGGAAACGATACTATTAAAACAAGCAACGTTTTGTACTCCAGAATTGATTTTTATATAGTCAACACCATCTTTGAAGCACTTTTGACTGTTGTCCACATTTTCTTTTTATAGTTGTTATTACACCACATTTCGGCCAACTTAACCTCTGGCCTCCATCAGGTGATTAACCACAACAGAACACCGGGTAGGAATGTTGAGTATTGCAACCGCATCTCCACATAGTTAGTGTTTATCGCATCACGTTTTTGACCTCTGGCCTACTTGGGTATGAATTGAAACCGCTATATTCAGACAATGCTCACCTAGAACCATAAGGACTCAACACCTATATCCGCTATGCTACGGTTGCAAGACTCAGAGTTCCTATCCGGAGTCTCGATTAATCACCTGACGAAGGCCAGAGGATAAATTGTCCGAAAAGTGGTGTCATAACAACTATAAAAAGATGAGGATAACAGTCCTTATGACGCCTCATCTCAAAGAATTCCAAATAAATATAAGTAGAAATGAACTGGGTTTTTTTTTCAAAAAGTTTGTTTCAATGAATTAGATGAGTATGTGAAACAAGAGCGAGTGTAAGAACCCGGCTCGGCTACCATAATCATACTTTTACTCTCACTTTTTCTTTTATTTATTATTAACGCTTGTCTTTTACTAGAGTTTTTTATTATTATTATTTTTCGAAGTAATAGGGATTATAACTACGATATTAACTAGGTCAAAATTCGTGGGTGGAACATTAGGGGGCACAATCGGGTTGTTAAAAATAGAATTCGAAAATCAACACCAACAGAAAAGGCTGAGGGTTTTTGTAGCGTGGTAGAGATAGAGATTGTCTATGAGGAGTAATAGGATATATCTACTTGGTCGAACACAAACCACAGTTAGACACAAGGCCAGTTTTACGTGTTCATTATATCCATGGGAGTTTTGTAATCAGCGTTGCCCTTCGTCTAGATGAGTTGAGTTACTCTCATTTAATCAACGAGTCTCATCTAACCGGGTTTTTGGAATCACTGTTATCCTTACACTTAGAGGAGTTACTCACTCAGGTTAACGAGCCTCATCTGCCTGAGTCAGCTGAAGAAAGTAAATGTAAAGGTTTTGACTGGGATTTGAACTCGTGTAATACGATTCCAGAGTCCAAGCTTTTACCACTGCTCCACCCTCGCTGCCCAAAGGAAGAGTAATAGAAGTAGGTTGATGAGAAATGAAGTATAGGAGGAATCTGGGGATGATTGCGAGATTTTGGACAATATTTTAATTACACGAGGTATTTAGTCTGTGTGTGTGTGTATGTGATCGGTTTACTGACCTACAGGATGAGCCAGCTCAACCATTGAACACACACAAATTAAATGGGGAGTTTCATGGGAACACGAAATTTACAAGTGTTTCCCAGCCACATGTATATTCCAATTAAGGGAGTCACTATTTAATATATAGCTGGGGGGAAATGGGGATTCGTACCTTTTCTAAGGATATTAGTTCACAAGTGAACACGACAGAACGACCAGAATTTAAACACGTGTACTGTAGATCCAAAGCCCCACGTGGCTTCTCTGTATTTATTTAGTCTTATTTTCCCAGACGAGGCTTGATAATTTCTACATCTATTTTTTGGACTGTTGTCCTCACCATTATCATTGTTACTTTCATAATGTTTCGGCTGATTAACACTTCGGCCTTATTCAGGTGGCCGAAAACTCGGGAAGACTTGTTGTCACTCTGACTCCAGTGAAAGCCACTCCTGGCTATGTAGGCAAGCACATATTAATCGGCGTGAGATCTCAAAATAGTTATAATAACCAAAACAAATAATATATGATATTATCATTATTGCTGTATGATGATGATGATGATGATGATGATGATGATGATAAGGAGGAGGACCCATAGGCCGTGCAAGACAAATGTGATGCCGATTAAAGGGGAATAAAGAATTG
>JAYKTE010100142.1:0-13816 GCA_036873565.1 Xipholeptos notoides
TCTCTCTTTCTCTCTCTCTCTCTCTCTCTCTCTGTCCTCTTTCTCTCCTCTGTCTCTCCTTTCTTTCTCTATCTCTCTCTCTCTCTCTCTTTCTCTTTCTCTCCCTCTTTCTCTCTGCTCTCTCTCTCTTAACTCCGGAACTAGAGCCCTCTACCGAGATCGTTCAGGGTTCCGGATATTTGTACCGTGGTTGAGTCCATATCGAGGGGTGTTTCCAACACACTCTTTAATTTTCAAAAAATAACTTTAAAAATAGATGGCATTAGTTTTGGAACGAACCTCGTAAAATAAAAAACAGACGTCTAATTTTTTTTATATTTTTGAAAAAGAATTTTATATACTAAACTAAAATTCCAAAGTGCAATATTTTAATGATGTTCTTGAAATATGGAAACTGTCATAATAAAATTCAAAAATCTACCATTTATTTGATGTTCCAAAAGGCAGAAATAGTCATAAATAAAATCACAGATTGCTTCATTTATTTAGTAGGAGTCAAAAGAAAGAACGGAAATTGACACATATGGAATTTGTCGATTTCTTGATTGAACCCAGAGAAATATTTTGAAAGAATGGTGAATCTATGGAGTGTGAGGAAAGTACGCTTCGTTGAATATTAAGAAGGTGTGGAGAGATGGAAATAAATAGAAGTACAAGAAAGATGGAATAGATTTTATTGTGCCATATATGACATGACGCAGGACTCAGTCTTTGTTAATTATTATGCATGGGAGTGGTATCTATATATCATTCTATCTATCATTCTATCTATCTTCTTTCCATCTATCTATTTCTCATCTATCAATTTTTCTATCTATCTATTTATCAATCTATCTATCAATCTATCAATATCTATCTCTCAATCTATCTATCTATCTATATATCAATCTATCTATTATCAAACAATCTATCTATCTATCAATATATCTATCTATATATCCAACAATCTATTCCTTTTCATCTATCCATCTCTCCTTATCTATCAGTTTATCTATCTATCCATCCATCTATCTATCTTACTAACTAACTAGCTTATCAGCCATCCGTCAGTGATACAACACCCACCCTACAGCCAAACCTAGAATGCGAGAGTTGTCAGTAAATCATTTTGTAGACTATATGTATATATTCTTCACCATAAGGTAGCAGTTTAATTAAATCCTACATAATGTCTCTCCTGACATTTTCTCATTACATACTGAACAAACCATGTATATGTACTTCACCATGAAGTAGTAGTTTGGTAAAATCATACTTAATGCCTCTCCTGATACTTTCTCATTACATATTAAACAAACTATGTATATCTACTTCACCATGAAGTAGCAGTTTAATCAAATCATACTTAATGTCTCTCCTGGCATATTCTCATTACTTGTTGAAAAAACCATGTATATGTATATCTAGCATAAATATTGAGCACTTAAAGATGCTACAAAAATCGAATTGGGAATAAAGCGGATGAAAATGTTTTTATTATCCGAATCATTTTATCAATAATTCGAATTTTAATTAAACTCATAATGCAATATCTTTACGAGCCACGCACAAGACATTTTTTTTACATCTTTCTCTACATATATTACTGACCACACATTGAATTGAAAATGAGAAAAGTGGGTTAGCACATTACTTTACGACTAGACGGTAATATCAATCGTAAGTAAGTTCAGTCGAAGTAGTAAAACTTTTATGGCTGTAATAATGTAAAAACACAACACTTGTATGGTTTTAGCTATTTGGAATTCTATTCTCCAAGGCAGATAAGTCTTTTCTTAAGAAATATAAAGGTGGAGACTACAAGGAAGAGATTAAAAGTAATTTTCAATATCACATACAACACTGATTATACTCGCAGAAATTGAAAACTAATGCGTGGGATCATCTCTTAACAGATTTTATGGAACGAATTTTAAATAGAAAAGGGGAGGTCGACTTGGGTCAGTGGATAGGCAGTCGGACATCGGAATCGTAGTACAAGAGTTCGAATCGTAGTCGTTTCGTTTGTGTTCATATTCGGACAAATATTCTAGTCTCTCCAGACCCGTGGCGGATAAAGGCGTTGAGTATCTGCAGTTCGAAGTGAGCATCAGCTGAAGGCGAAGGTTCAATCCTACCCAAAGGCAGTCGTCACCAAGATTTCAAGGATTCAACACACTACCCGGTTATGGTTAGGAGAGCAGGCTACCCCTGTGGTTTGATTAAAGGGTTAAGCTCGAGATTCTGTTACTCCTGACAAGAAGGTTCCTAAGTTCGATCACCTGAAGATGGCCGAAGGGTTTCATCGGCCGAAACTTTGTGAAGATAACAATGACAAGAATTCGGAAAGCAGTCTGAAAAATAGTTGTACAAATTATCAAGCCTCGTCCCAAGGATTATAAAGATAACAATGACAAGGATGAGGACAGCAGTTCGAAAAATATTTGTACAACTTATCAATCCTCGTCCCAAGGATTGTAAAGATTACCATGATAAGGATGAGGACAGCAGTCCAAAAAATAGTTGTATAAATTATCATACCTCATCTCAATGATTCCGAAAAACCATGTTATATATTATATATCATATATTATATGGCCTGATGTAATGTTTATGTCTTTTAGATCATTATAACTTGTCTTGTTTATTGAGTTTAACAATGAGACAAGATACATTTGAAACAATATACAATGAAACAAGATACAATGAAGCCTGATACACTTTAAACAAGATACAATAAAACAAGATACAATGAAACAAGATACATTTGAAACAGGATACAATGAAACAAGATACAATGAAACAAGATACATTTGAAACAGGATACACTTGAAGCAAGATACATTTGAAACAAGATACAATGAAGCAAGATACAATGAAACAAGATAAATTTTAAACAAGATATAATGAATCAAGATACAATGAAACAAGATACATTTGAGAGTAAAAGGATTTATTCAAGAATTTCATTTTAAAATCAAGAGAAAAAATGTAGAAGATAAAATTCTTCCTCGGAAAAAAAATTTTTTCTTAAAAATTTCACAATTTGCTTTACTTCACTTGAGATCTTCAAAATGAAATCCGTTCTGCTCCAAACATTTTCTCATAACGGGAGGGAATGGAAGTGCGCGAAGGGAGTGGAATCATCACGTGTTGGATTTGAGAAAAACCCAAGGGAAAAAGAAAAGAATCCATGAGGGTTAAATTTGGGAATCCACAAGGAAATTCTATACTTCCGCTTGGTCAATCCTTCCATGGATGGATGGATGGATGGGTGGGTGGGTGGATGGATGGATGAATGGATGGATGGATGGATGAGTGGATGAGTGGATGTATTGATTATATTGATTATATAGATAGATAGATAGATAGATAGATATGTATAGACTGAGATAGATAAATAGATAGATAGATAGATTAATTGATTGAGTGATTGATTGATTGATAGATCTGTATAGACTGAGATATGTAGTTAGATAGATACATATATATTTATATGTATAGAGTGAGATAGATAGATAGATGAATGGATGGATAGATAGATGGATAGATAGATAGATAGATAGATAGATAGATAGATAGATGTGTATAGCCTGAGATGGGTAGTTAGATAGATACATATATAGATATATAAGACTGACAAAGATAAATAAATAGATACATACATGCATGCATACATACATAGATGAATATACATATGCACACCTAAATGCTACACTGCTAATGACGACTTAATTGCGTACTCTTTCCCCTGCAATAACCCATCATAAAAAGTTATAATAAAATATCCAGCATGCGAAGTTATTATTCCACACCATCTCTCCATATCTAATTAGTTGCTTACAAAAAGATATATAGTCAGTGTTATTGTTCTCTATTGTTCCCTACTTTAGGAATGCACCGTATATTGAGTAGGCCCCCATATAAAAAACAAAATAATAAACAAATATAAAGAAAGATCCCCTGGTGTTCGAGCTTGAATGTTTTCTCTCTGTCGTTTCAGTACATTTGCTCACATAATGCAGGGGGAAAGTCGATTTGACCCAGTGGATTGGCAGTCAGACTTCGGAATCGTAGTACACGAGTTCAAATCCCAGTCTTATTACAGTATACAATGGGGAAGTCGATTTGACTTCGGAATCGTAGAATGTGAGTTTGAATCTCAGGGGAAGTCGATTTGGCCGAGTGGATAGGCAGTCGGACTTTGGAATCGTACTACGCGACTTCGAATCCCAGTTATTCCGTCTGCATTCATATTCGGACTAATACCCTTGGGAAACGGTATGAATCCCGCACATTTCCCTCCAGCTTTGGGCTAAATAGTGCAAATTGTGTCATTCAAAGAAACTAAGCGTATACAAAAAATAACGTTTACTAAAAATGATTGTTCTCAGCATTAAATGAGCTAAAAAGGTTGATATGGATTAATATAAATGGTGTTATTCATAAAACTGGGAATAAGAAATAACGTTTACCAAAAATGAAGGTTGAAAGGTCGTTAGACCCAAGCAAACCAAACCAAAAACCAAAAATGATTCTTGTCTTCTTAATCTAAAAATGTTAATATGCCGTAAAAAACACAAACAAACACATAACGCAGACTTTCTCTTTTAATTCACCCAATTCAACATTCACCTTCGACTCTCCACGTTGTGTATCTTTACTCTTATACCTATTTGACTAATTGGCTTGCCGTGCACAGTTTACCGAATTCCTTAACAGGATCTTCCTAAAACAACTGCCAGAGGACCACGTATCCAAAACAGCATGAAATTTGCAATTAAGATGAGGAAACAGTCAAATAGTGTGAATTCCCAAATTCACCTAAAACAAATGTAGAAATATAATTATACAATAACTTTCTATCGGGTTTTAACAAAAATTCTGATATCTTTTAGATCTAAGATCTTCGTATATGATTATTACGGCTGTGGCAATATGCTTCTATCAAAAAATTTCTTTTTATAGATTTTACCTTTAACCCTTTGGAGCATGATTTAGCAAAATTACCAACTAGCCAATCAAAGCCGTTTTATAACCTTTTGGACCTTGGCTTAGCGAAATTACCAACTAGCCAATCAGAGCCATTCTATTAACCCTTTGGACCATGGCTTAGCAAAATTACCAACTAGCCAATCAGAGACGTTCTATATACGTACCATGGAGGGCCGAAATATCGGCCCTGTCGTTTTTGGCCTTAAGTAACCAGGGTCAATATATTGGCCCTTCAGGATCCGAAGGGTTAAATGTTACATTAATTTTTTGTTACGTGTAATTAATTTTTTTAAATGGTATTCATTAACAAAACGAATGCATTAAAATAATTCTTCAACTCACTTATCATATATCTACTCGAAACCTAAATAATTCGAATATTAACAATATTAGCAATAATAATTATTATTTTTATCATTATTATTATCATCATTATTATTTAAATGTAAAATTTATCAAATCCCTTTTAAAATCCAATTTTAAGCAACGTTGAGCTTGTTCAATCCTTAGATTAGTTGAAAGGACATCACCGATTCCTTTGTAATATTCTTGATTAAATTTTTTCTTGTTTTCTAACAAGAAACTTAGTCGCTGGGTCGAGTGTCTTATTATAATTGAAAAATTGAATTAAAAATATTAAAACGGAAAATTAAAATTCTTTTTAATGAATTATGTCTGAATAATGATATTCTGCCTAAATATACGAAATATATGAACGCATATTATCATTGTCAGAGTAAGCAAGAGAAACGCACCATCGCAGAAATTTCGCAAATTAATAATTAGAAAAGTTTGCATCAAGTCACCGGAGGTAGTCAATTAGGTTTTGCGACAGAAAACATAACATGCAGCGAAAATATCCGTGGGAAAAATAATGATTAATGTTATTTTGAATAGTTGTCAAATTAGAGTTGTAGTTGTTACATTATTCCAGTGGAAGCACTACTCTACTCTGAAAAAAAAACAGAAAAAAGCATTAACTACTTAATCCACACGATTAATCAATATTAATCGAGCAAGTTATTGCAAATGTGTGTAAGTCTCAGCAATCTTTTCGAGACTACTATTCCGTAAGGTCGGATTTTGTACACTTTTGCCAACTTTGATCAATTTATACTCGTCAAGTTTGGAATTTCAAGATTAAAAATTATTGTCATATCATCATATTCCTCGTGTACTATGGTTCCGAAGTCCGTTTGCCTGTCCACTGTGCCAAGTGGACTTCCCCGTCATGTCTTTTGTCGAGTGAAAGAGATGAAACATTATTTTAAAAAGTTATCTTTCAATTGATCTTTATTGATTCTTCCTCCCACTCGCTCCCCTGGGGAGATACAGAATCAATTTTATCCTCGCCAATACTGACCCCATTCCTGAGAATACAGGAGACGACCCAGGGGGGGGGCTGGGAACCGTTCTTTTCACTTCCTAATCTGACAAAATGAAGAAGAAAACGGAGAAGAAGAAGAAGAAGAAGATGAAGAAGAAAAAGAAAAGAAGAAAAAGAAGAAGAAAAAAGATAAAGAAGAAGAAAAAAAAGGAGAAGAAGAAAAAGAAAAAGGAGAAGATGAAGCGAAAATCACACGAGATCTCGATTTGGTGACACTCATAAAGACGAGATCTTCTTGACCTTATTGGCCTTGTTGACCTCTCGCTTAAGAGCAAAAAGTTCCTCTTCTTCTCAAAACCCTACGCAAAGTAGACGATTTTCCCCAGTTGGTAGCCAGTCGGACTTCAAAATCGTAGTACGCGAGTTCAAATCCCAGTAGTTCCTCTTGCTTTCATATTTGGACTAATACCCTTGAGAAATATCAAGTTTTTTAAGTCATTTAATACCGTGAACAATCATTTTTGGAAAACGTTATTTTTTGTCCATACTTAGTTTTTTTTTATAATAATATTCTCTCTCTTCTTTTCTTTCCTGTTGATTATTCCTTGGGGTGCACATAGGGCTGCAACGATGCTCCTCCAACGGACTCGGTTCTGGCTGGTCCTCTTCAGCTCATCCCATGTCATTCCGGCAACCTTGGATTCAGCAATTTTTGAATGACACAATATCCACTATTTAACCCATAGTTGGAGGGAATGCAGATATTTATACCTTTCCCAAGGGTATTAGTCCGAATCTGAACGCAAACGGAACGAGTGGGATTCGAACTCGCGTACTACGATTCCGAATTCCACTGGTCCAAATCGACTTTCCTACAGTATTTTTCGGAAGGATAAAACTCGTGGCCAAATGAAATTGCCTAGATACCAATTCCACTTGCATGAATGTTCTGCCACAAGACATCCGAATGCAAATATTCTAAACAAATAAATCAATCGCCTAAGAATATACAGAATGAATAAATAAATAAAAAACACAGTTACCTCCCAACTATTTTTACAAGCATTGATTTGTTTGTTTATTTTTAACAACATATCAACCCTTTAGGTCATTTAATGCCGGGAACAATCATTTTTGATAAACTTTAGTTTGTGTCCACACTTAGATTTATGAATAACGCAATATGCACTATTGTAGGGTTGATTCATACCTTTCCCAAAGGTATTAGTCTAAATATGAATGCAAACGGAACGACTGAGATTTAAACTCTCGCACTACGAATCTGAAGTCTGACTGCCTATCCAGTGGCCTAAGTGCACTTCCTTTGGGATTTGAACTCTCGTACTACGATTTCAAAGTTCGACTGCTTATCCACTGGCCTAAGTGAACCTCCCTCCACACAAGTATTGAAATGTTAAATAAGTTTGGTGTTATATTAATCAGATATTAGACGTAAAACTTCAACTTTTATGGATTTCATTATTTTTGTTTGCTATCAATGATTAAATAGAAAAGTTTATGAGCTCGTATTGAAAATTAGAAATGACAAGAAGAAAATAGAGAAAAAATATTTTCGTCAAAGTAGAAATAAAAAATGCAGGTCGTAAATGTAAGAGGTCATAAACGCTGGAAAATTGCAGATGACATGCGCAGACTGGAAAAATGGAAGCAAAACTGAAATAAGTTTAGTAGGTCATGAATAGAGCTGTGACAGTATTATATTATACAATGATAACTCTTTAGTTATAACTAATAACTAGAGTGCTAAAAGAAATGGTATAATCGCAAAATGGTCAAGTAAGGACAAGAATATTCTTTAATATAGGCATATTGTCACAGCCCTACTAATAACTACAGAATTAAATGAAATGGTAAAATCACAAAATGGTCAAGTAACGACAAGAATATTCTTTAATATAGGCATATTGTCACAGTCCTACTAATAACTACAGAATTAAAAGAAATGGTAAAATCACAAAATGGTCCAGTAACGACAAGAATATTCTTTAATAAAAGCATATTTTCACAGCACTACTAATAAATACAGAATCAAAAGAAATGGTAAAATTGAAAAGTAGTCAAGTAACCACAGGAATATTATTTAATAAAAGCAAATTGTCACAGCTCTACTAATAACTAGTGAATTAAAAGAAAATCGGAAAATAGTCAAGTCTGTAGGAAGAATATTCTTTAATAAAAGAATATTGTCACGGCCCTATTAATAACTACAGAATTAACAGAAATGGTAGAATTGCAAAATAGTCAAGTAATGACAAGAATATTGTTCAATAAAAAAAATATAGGTCTTAAATGTTGGAGGTTAAAAACGTTGGAATATCACAGGCGACATACGCAGACTGAAAAAATGGAAGCAAAACTGAACTAAAAGTTTAGTAGGTCATGAATGTGTCTTAGAGTTGTTCTATTGATATTTCAATCTCTCTTTCATGTAGAATTTTTGTAGAGAGAAAGTTCATGAACCTCTGAGACAAAATTTTAAACTCTAAAATCTTCTTTTCTCTTCTTTTTTTATTAAAAAATTATATTCTTTAGAGAAATTCTATCCTGAACAGACCGGGTTTTTATCTATTGCAAAAAAAAATAAAAATCTCTGAGAATATTATTTCAATGAATAAGAAAAATTTATATTTAAAAAGAAAAAAGGCTGGCATCTATTTTTAACAAATTATGGCTTGAGATTTTGTATTATAGAAACAGAAGTTATGAAATATCAAATGACAAGAAAAAAAAACAGCAAAAAATATATTCACATTAAGATAAAAATTAACCCAACCTAAAACTCTTTAATTTTTAAAAATCATAAAAAACAAATTTCCAAAAATTTTCAAAACACTTTAAGGTTTCAAATTGGCTATTTTGTTTTATAATTTAAAAGAAATGTCATGTTGAAAAGAGGTAGTATTTTTTTCAATTAAGATTAAAACTAAAAAAATTCCAAGCAATTAATTTAAAGTTTTTAACTATTTCTCAGGATTTGTTTAAATTTAAGAATGTTAAATTTATTTTCTGATATTTCAGCTGCTGTAGAATTTCCACAGGTTCTGCTACTTTTGAAGTATTTCTCGGAATTTGTTTAAATTTAAGAATGTTAAATTTACTTCCTGATATTTTAACTACTGTGGAATTGCACTTTTATGAGATGTGAATGGGTGAATGGGTCATGAATGAGTTTAGTTAAGGATAAGGACTAGCGATGACCAACCAAAGTTCTAACCCCCACCCCATTAAAATTCTACAACCTTGTGCCTAATTTGTATTTTTATGAATACAAATGGGTGAATGGGTCATGAATGAGTTTAGTTAAAGATAAGGACTAACGATGATCAACCAAAGTTCTAACACCCATCCCAATAAATCTCTACGGCCTTGTGCCTAAAATTTGTATTTTTATGAGATGCGAATTGGTGAATGGGTCATGAATGAGTTTAGTTAAGGATAAGGACTAGCGATGACCAACCCAAGTTCTAACACCCACCCCAATAAAACTCTACGGCTTTGTGTCAAATTTGCTCTATTTTACGCAAATAAATATTCCTAAGATGTTCTGTGTTTCTCTGGGCAACGCCGATCTATTCTGCTAGTCAGTTTATGATCATGATAAAAAAGTTCAACGTGTGAAAGCTAGAGCGATTCAAATGCCGCAGGCTCATCCAGTGAGTGTCATTTGTGTCTGTGTCTTGCCTCCCTGCCGAAGTTGGTTCTATTTCTTTTCATAGTTTCTTGATCCAACGGAAATACTAGCTCTACTCTAAATCTCGTCTCAGCCTCAACAACCACATGCCTTGTATTCATTTGATCAACAGTTCTTCCGTGTCTGGGAATCAAATGTACATGAAAGTAGCATTAACATCTGAGCGAAAATTGAAATGCACTTTATGTGTCTTTATTTAAGTGAACAGCGTGCTTAACCCTTTGGAGCCTGAAGGGCCGATATATCGGCCCTGGTGACTTAAGGTAAACGACAACACAGCCAAAGGGTTATTAGAACTGCTCTGGTTGGCTAGTTGATCATTTTCGTAAGTCAGGGTCCAAAGGGCTCTGATTCGCTAGTTGATAATTTTGCTAAGTCAGGGCCTAAAAGGTTAAATGCCAGTGTCGTTCCAAAAGTTATTCCTTCTATTTTCTTGTTCCTCTAAATGGATCTGAGGGGATTGCAAATTGTTGTTATGATGACCGACATATGCAAATAAGATTGAAAAATTACTGACAAACGACTAGAATAAATAAATAAATGAAAATTCAATGGTTTTAATCGCTTTGATAGATTTCCTACGAAGGAAGTTCTAAAAGTAATGCCTCCTATTTTTTTTCGCCCAAATGGATCAGAGGGGATTGCAAATTGCATTGTTATGATGACCGAACTTATGCATTTTAGTTTTACTTTTAAAAAATATTTATGCCGTCATCTTTTACAGCATGAACATGGTAGGAATCATATGAAGAGTGACGAAATTAGAGGAAAGAAAGAAAGGAAGGAAAGAAGTAAAAGAAAACAAAGGAAAAGAAAAGAAAGGAAAGGAAAAGAAAGAAAGAAGAAAAGAAAGAAAGAATGAAGAAAATAAATAAAGAAAGAAGAAAAGAAAGAAAAAATGAATGAAGCAAATTAATAGATAGATAGATAGATACATAAAGAAAAAAGAAAACAAAGAAAGAAAGGAAAACAAAGAGAGGAAAAGAAAGAAGAAAAGAAAGAAAGAATGAAAGAAAGAAGGAAATAAATAAATAAAAAAAGAAATAAGGAACGAAATAAATAAAGAAAGAAAGAAAGAGAGAGAGAGAGAGAGAGAGAGAAAGAGAGAAAAAATGTCGGTCCCTTTTGTGGCAAAATCTCTGTTGATAACCAATATTTCTTTATTCCTCTTCAATCCAGGTTTATATTTAGAAGTGAATTCTTCAGTTTTGTTTTATCTCTTGGATCCATTTTCAACATGACGTCAATTCACAAGAGGTTTACCAAATAGAGACAAGACAAAAGGGAGGAAGGAAAGAAGGAAGGAAGGAAAGAAAGAAAGGAAAAAGGAAGTAAGAAACAAACAAACAAACAAACAAACATAGCAATAAGGTTTACATCGTAGAAAAAAATGTTCAATACTTTTACAAATGAATATCAAAAAGTGTTTTATGATTTAGAAAACTTTAATCCAAGGTTTATTTTTAAAACACTCTATTTTCAATGAGACATTATGACTAGCTTCGGCCGTCGTTGGGAACCTTGATATATAGATAGATAGATAGATAGATAGATAGATAGATAGATAGATAGATAGATAGATAGATCGATCGATCGGTCCTTCTGGGCCCAGTGGGTTAAACCTGTGAATTACAAATCTAAAATAGAGGCTCTTAATGCCAGGTAAAGAAACTCTAATTTCAAGTGCTTGTTGTTGACCAAATCCTTTAATTTATTAAATTCATTTTGGGGGATTGTCGGAGGAACGGATGGAAAACCAGGTGTATGCCGGTTGAAGTATGTAGTCGGAGATTTGTCTGTCACTCCCTACGCAAAGCTTATGGTACACTGGGTATAATAGAACCAAACCGAAAAGCCATATGTGAGTAACAACTCGGAGGCTGCAGAAAAAGCCTGTAGATGGCTCTGGTCGAAGCGGGGAGAGTCGTGGGGCTAGTAAAATAGCAATTGGACACAGGTTGGGGGCTTGCAAACCTCGGTCAGGTGGCCTGGAGGAGAGTGTCTGTTGAAAGACCCGAAACATCCGGTGATTCTAGGAATCAACACCGATGATGTGTCCAAGATAGTGCATCAGTAAATGTATTGTTAACTCAGGGTGCACTCTGTTGAAAGACCCGAAACATCCAGTGAGTCTAGAAATCAACACTGATGATGTGTCCAAAATAGTGCATCAGTAGATGGACTGTTAACTTCAGCCATTTTGAGATGAGTTAGGACTTCAATTTTTGTTGGTTTTTTTTATCTTTTGTTTTTTGGGGGGTTTTGTGCATATGATTTTGATTTTGATTTTTTGTTTTTGGGTCTTTTAGGGGAGGATAGTTTGTTTTGTTTATGCTTTTCTTTTTGGTGTTTCATTGTTTTCTATTTTTTTGTTTTATTAAAAATCTCTCTGCTTCGTTTAGAATTTCAAATTGACAATAACTTTAGAAAATTTTTTAATGAATACAAAATTTCCAATTCCCTACTTCCATTTGTAGATTTTTTTTTCGATGATTTTATTTTTTCAATTTTTTTTCAACGATTGCATGTTTTCCATTATATTTTTGCTTGTTTGTTTTTGTTTTTTGTTCTTTCGTTGTTATTTGTTTTAGTTTTACTTTTTGTTTTTAATTTTTGTTTTATTTTGGGGTTTTTTTTTAGTTATTTCATTGTTTCTTTTTTTGGTTTCCAAGGGTTTTGTTTTTTTCCAGATGAATATAAAATGGAGTTAATTAAACAATTTTTACTAATTAAGAGATTCGCAATAAACTAAACTACCAAAAAGAAAAAGTTAATTGAAGAACGAATATTGGGAATTCCAATTGAAATTTATAGAACAAAAATCAATTGAATCAAGAGTGAAATAATTCTAATGGCAATAAACATTATTAAATTTTTAGAAAAATATATATATATATTTTTTTAAACTACATTTGATGTAAGTGATTCCAATAAAACCAAGTGTATGTAGTTATCTAAAAGAAATTGCTTTTATAGATGTTTAAATGTTTGATTAATTTCTTGGTTTATTGCATGCTCAGATTTTGGTTGGTTGGTTGGTTGGTTGGTTCGTTCGTTCGTTCGTTAGTTGGTTCGTTGATTTGGTTGGTTGGTTGGTTGTAAAGTTGTAAACAACATTAAAGGAAATGAAATTCCTTAAAAGACTTTTTAAAACCCTTTTATTGTTAACTGATTTATAACAAAATCCATACAAAAAACTAACAAAGGCTATCCATTGTCAACGTAATTTTCCTAAAATAAAACTATATTGAAGCGTCTGGCTCTTAAATAAATACTTCACAGTATGGACTCTTGATATTCATATTGCAAAATAAAACATTTACAATACACTATATATGAATCAATTATGTAGACTGTACGTAAATAAATATTTTGATTAAAAAAATGTAGCCAGATAAAATATTTATAGATTAAGAAGTTTATTAAATTTATCTTACCAAACTCCTTGCCATGTCAATGTTGAATAAACAAGAAGGTCTAGGTTTTATTTTTAATGTATTCAGTTTTGATTCTATACTTAGAAGTTAAAGTATTCTGTATAGACTTGTTCAATTCAGCTTGAATTTTATTTGCTTTTGTGTTCTGTATGATTTTAAAGAAAATTAGTTCACTATTCAAATGTCTCGCGCTCATGGATACCCCAGTCTTGATCTTGATGTCCACTATTTTGGCAATTTTCTAATGCACATACATACATACATACATACATACGTACGTACATACATATCTTTGTTTTCTGTGGATGTGTGTGAACATGTGCGTGTGTTCAAGTGCAAGCACACACACAAACTGCACCCCCATAC